>JAQIXC010000763.1:0-20466 GCA_034697605.1 Metabelba pulverosa | reverse complement strand
AAGTCTTTATAAATAAATATTCTATCTACTATGGTTTAGTGAGGAGATATGGGGTCAGCAAACCTTACAAAATTTAGATGTTAGTGATCTTTGACCTTAACATCTTTTATGTCACAAAACCACAAGAAAATAGATGCATAAAATGCACTTTACTGTATTAAATTATCTTAAGCAGTTTTAGAACAGTTCCAAGTTAAAAATGATGGGAATTTAATGAACACCTTATTACATGTTTCTTTTAATTAATAAACTATAGTTCTTGTTTGATTTATTTTAAATGGCGCCAAAATCTCGAATAAACTTATTTAAACTTAACTTAAACTTAATTATTATTGTAAAATTTTTATAATAAAGCATAGTTTTATTATATTTAAATATAATGAATGTTATGAAAATTTTGATTCAATCTTGGTTAAGTGCTATTATTATTATTATTTGAAATTTGATATAAATTAACATCTTATTAAATTACAGCAGTTGTATTGTAAATAGATATAATATTAACTATAGTACTGTATATATAATAAATTATACATTAAACTTTTTTTTATAGAAATAGAAGATTCAACATTTATTTTGTGCAAAAACTTACAAAATGGTTATATTATTTAAGATTTATGCAATATATTTTTAAGTTTACATAACAAATATCTTCTGTATCTCAAATCAATATTATTTATGCGTGTATAATATGATTTTGTATTTAAATATTTCAAAACAATTTCCATATCCTGTGAATCCAACATGTTACTTGCATTAGCAATCAATTCATCTACGCGTGCCAGTATTAGGGCACATGTAGGTCGGTGTTTAAACCCTGTTATTGAAGTAATGATGTCTGTGATTGTGAGATACTCGTTGCGAATAAATGGCATGAATAAATACCTACAAGAATTAGATCAAAGAAATTATTATGATTACATTAATAAAGAATATAATCAATAAATTGTTACAAATCATCCTTGTTAAAGAGCATCTTGGCAATTACGCCCAGGCTATAGACATCGGTATCTTTGGTAAACTGTCGAACGCCCGGCTCGCAGTACTGGGAATTTTGCCAAATCGCGTCGAACGTTGTTTCGCCATGCTCAATTAATATCGCCGCCAGCCCGACATCGCTGATTTTGAGCGACATATCCGATGAGAGGAGAAAATTGGTCGGCTTTACGCCGCTGTGTACGACCGGCGGCGTCCGTTCGTGCAGATCGCGAACGCAGCGCAACATATCGGCGAATATTACGCAGCGTATGATCAGTACAATTGCGGCCATTTTGTCGCTGGCTATCGGCGTATCATGGCCAAATATCTCGGTAATACGCCGCGTTTCCTCGACACAATTTGTAAAACACCACTCGAGTACAATGTACATTTTTTCGCCGTCGTACAAGATATCTTTGCAATTAAGCCCGTAGTCCGAATTATTGTATAGCAAGCTCTCTTTTATCGCCATAAGCATGCTATTCGGCTTGTTCGTTTTTAACTCTATGTTCAAATGAATAATTAATTTAAGCATATTAAACTAAAATATGCTTAATTCTAAGTTTCACAATATATATTTTCTATAGTTTTATACTTGTTAAATTAATTTCTTTAATTGCGTAGTTGCATTTTTTGGCAATGTTTTCGGCACGAATTACCGTGCCAATTGATCCAGATCCAATTGTATAAAAATTACAAAAATTATTTTTTATTAAGCCATGCTTAATTTCCAAGTCACTCATGAGTTTACTAATGCTCGCAATATTGGGAAAATTCTTTCGGTGCAAATCAATCGAATTGAGATAATAATAGAAGAATTTATTTTCGCATTTATTTAATGAGAGACACGTTTTGCTGAACTCGTCGTTAGGCCATTGTTTTGCCGTTTGCGCACTGATAGCCCAATCGGCACTTGTATTTAAAATCTGCGCACATGTAGGTCGGCTACGCCACTGCACGTTTGTCATCGACCGAATTATATCATCAAGGCACTTATATTGATGTTCGAGATTTTTACATTTTGAACAAGCTTGTATACTAGGAAAATAAAATTATTACATTTAATTATAAACCATGTAAAATTTAAGATTGATACATACAAATTAACATCAAGATCAAATAGCTCCTGTGCTATAACACCCAAACTATAAATATCGGACTGTGCGTTGTACTCCGCGCATTTGATATACTCGGGCGCTAAATATTTTATACTGCTTAATTCCAAAGCATGTGACATGCTACTAACATTGTCCGCTGTTGACGCCAACATCAGCTAACTTAATCATGTAACTTTCAGATATCAAAATATTTGTTGGTTTCAGGTTTCGGTGCACTATAGGTGGCGACGATTCGTGTAAATACTGAACGCCTTTCACGATATCAACCATAAGTGCACTCGAAGTGAAGTATTCCGTTCGAGACATCGGTTCTGATCCGTTCCGTCCAAATGCCGCGGCTTTCGCTGCGATAACTGTCGCCAAGTTTTGCAAACAGAACTCCATTTGAATGTATCGGCGATTGCCTTCAGGCCATGATTTGACGTAATTTACGACATATTTTGACTCAATTTTTATCAACGTATCGATTTCATTGATAATTGATTTTTGTTTGCCGTCTGTCAGACCTGATTTGATATAAATGTTAAATGTACAATAAATTATATGTATATTATTTAAAGATTAAATTATACTTAATAAGTTGATTATTTTGACTGAATAGAACATTTTGCTTTTAGCTTGGTCTTTTCGCTTTTGAGCTTTCACAACAGTGCTAAACGCTCCTTTTCCTTTCATGCCTAATTCTTCGAATGTTTTCGCATAAATGTCTATAATTTGACATGGTAATAAAAACAAAAATGGTTAAATTAGCTCTTAATAATTTATTTATTCCAAAACATTACCATCCATAGTTGGTCGAGGCCAAATAGCCTTTAAAAACCAAGAACTCTTTGGACAAGTAACCTGAGTTAATTGCACAGTACGATATGTAGTACCAAACTCTATTGCGTATAAATTAAACTCATCTTGGTAAACTGTACGATAGACGTTATTACCAACTATCAAGTATAATATATCGCCAGCTTTTGCGCAAATGCGATAATTTTTATTAGTTTTAGCCATTGAATTATCAATTTGGAAAATCTTGCTAAACGTAACGTCGGTGTCAAGTTTATCAAGATCAAGTTTACGCGCTGACGTATTGGCGCGGTATTTGCCGACAAAATAAATAATCCCGGTGCTCGTCAGAAAATACGTATACATCGGCGCCAAACATATAGTAATAATATTATCAAGTTCAAATTTATGCGGCGTCGCGACCACATCAGGTAAGTCGCGCCCGATCTGATTGCAGTAGTTATCGCCCCAGCCGTAGGCCATGCCGTCGGCAGTAACCGCGTATGACGTGTCGCACGAGCTCTCAATGATCGTGTGCGCCGATTTTGGCAATATATCACTTAGTATCCTTACGGGAATAAATGAGCATGGTAATGCTTCGCCACATCCCAACTGGCCCAGGCAATTCGCACCCCAAGCGAACAGTCGGCCCTTTGCCGACAGCGCCAGACAATGATGAAAACCACAGCTGATTTATACGATGTTAACGGTAATTGTAAAATCGAATAATTTGGCTTGTAGCAATCAAACGCGTCGTTCGTTCTGCCAACACCCAGTTCGCCATTTAGGTTCTGGCCCCATGAATAGACGTGGCCGTTGCCGGTGCGCGCCAGCACAAAGTTTTCACCATGAATAAATTCTTTTATACCTTTCTTGCGTAATTCGGGTATGGCTTCGGGTTTCTGCACAATTTGATCATGGCCAAATCCCAGCCGACCCGAGTCGTTCGGACCAAACCCATACACGTTGTCGTCACTGGTTATGAACAGTACATTTTTCTCAAATATGTATAAATATCTTGCTTTTTTCTTGACGACTGTATCTATGTCTTTACATATAGTATAACTATTTATATTGGTCATTTTTGTAATAAAATTGACCTGTCTAAATAATTTATTAAATTACGCGTAATACAATTTAATTATTTACAACGCTTTTAACACGTTAACTGCAATAATAAACGCAATTTGTAATCAGCAATAATATACTGTTTAAACAAAAAATGTACTGTATAGCATATGTAACGCGATAACAATTCATGATTACCATAGTTATTTAAGATAAAAGAGATTGTCTAAAATTTTGTATTAACATAATTATATTTAATTTAATACATAATAAAAAACAGTATTAATAAATAATGTTAGCATTTATTTATTTTCTAGTTTACCTGATAAATTAACTGTTTTACCTTGCAAATTTGCAATTTTAAAATTGTATAAAAATTTGCACTATTAGCAATAGCTTAGCAAATTGTTTTTAAAAAATATTGTCATGCTAACATATAAAATTGTTCACTTAACCACACATTTATTCGAGTTTAATTATCTAATCCCGACTATTTTTATCTCAATTAAAATTTTAAATTAATTTAAAACAATTATTGTAAATGTAATTTTTTTAAGTTACACTGTCAAAATTATTGTAAAAATTAACTTGACAAAGAATGTTTAATATTAACTTTATTATCAAATCTATAATTATTATATAATTCGTTTATTTATTGTAACAACTGATAAATGCGTTTGCACATTCTTATTTGTTGTTTGTGACATTTACATAAATAAAATATTAAATTAAGCATGAAAAACACAATTGAATGGCAACTACAAAATTAAGCAATCAATGCAGATGTAAATATGGTCTAAGTTTATTTTCTAAATATGCATAAAAAATTAGCTTGTCACTATGAATCGCATTTTGATCTCGAATTCGGTGCAAAACGGGCTCTAATTCTCGCCAAACTAGAACTTCCTTGGTACTAATAGCCCACAGATGCCGGTGCCTCAACAAGTCCGCACAGGTAGGCCTCGAACGCGCGAATGTCTCATTCATTGATAGGATAACAGTGCCTAGCTCCCGTACCAGTTGCCTTAAAAAATTCGCATACTTGCCCTCAATGTGTTCACTAGTTGAAATATAACATGGTTATCAAAAATGTGCCCAAATTGTATCTTGACAAATTATATACGAACTCATTCAAATCATAGCAAAATAAGTCGAGCGCAATGACGCCGAGACTATGAACATCGGCTTTCATGTCATAATTGGTTGACGTTTTCACTTCCGGCGCCAAATATTTGCACGTGGACAGTATCTGCCGGTGCGGCTGGCCTTCCCGCTCGTGCGCCGTAGCGAAGCCGAAGTCGCATAACTTAAGCGACATTTGCGCCGAAATGAGAACATTCGCCGGTTTGAGGTCGCGGTGTATGACCGGAGGCGACGATTCGTGTAAATACTGAACGCATTGCAAGAGTTCGACCATAAGTGCACTCGAAGTGAAGTACTCGATGCGTGACATCGGTTCCGATACGCGCCGTCCGAACGCCGCCGCTTTCGACTCTATAGCACTCTTCAGGTCGCGATGCGGACAGAACTCCATGAAAATGTAAATTGATTTACGATCGATCCAAGCGGTGCCGAAATTCACGACATAATCGGCACGTATTTTTGATAGAAATTTAATCTCGCTAATTGTCGCATCGCGTCTTTCTGTATTGATTGTGCTTGTACATTCACCAGCTTCAGTAATAGTTTCATCTATATTTGAACATGTTTATGTTAATTTTATTATAAATATATTAGTTTGTATTACCTATTAAATTAACTTTTTTCAGCACGCATAATTGTGCCTGGTTAGAATTCTTTGTTTTGTACACCCACCCGTATCCACCTCGGTTAATGTAACAATGCTGACTAAATAATTGTTTGTAAAAAGTTTCATTAACATTCTTAAATATGTCAACTTTATTATTAACATTAAAATCTGACATTTGTGGTATAATTTACAAATAATTTTGAATATGCTAGATTAATTTAAAATTAAAAAATAAATTTTGTTTATTTATAACAAGTTCTGCGCCATATTACCACATAATAGATTTATCAAATTTCATAAAGAAACTCGTGACACACTTTATCAAAGATAGTTAGCTGCTATGGTGAATGTAGATTATATTTGACTTATTTTATCACACTTAATTAATCATATTTAACAAGCATTTAACACTAACTACAATATATAACATTTATATGACCAGCAAAGTATAGATACACCATTTCCAATAAATTGCACGGACACTAAACCCGCATTTTCTCGAAAACGGGTTGACCGATTTGGACATAAATTAATTCGATTTGTTCAAAATCCACCCACGCAACTTTTGACCAAAGCAATTTTGAATATGTTAACTAATATAAAAATTATTCTTGAATTTCGTTTTTTGCATGTTAAAAGATGCAAAATTTTTAGCTGATAATTTTTTCAATTTATTTATTTTTATGTTTAAAACTTAGCTCTAATTGTTTTAAAACGTAAATTATTTTAATTTAACTATAAAATATTTAGGGATTTTACTGATTTATTGCAAATAAATAAATATTTTATTATTTTCCCATTATGTTCTATGTAAATTATTATTGGTGCTAATTTTAATATTAGTTAACATATTCAAAATTGCTCTGGTCAAAAGTTGCGTGGGTGGATTCTGAACAAATCGAATTAACGTAAGTCAAAATCGGCTAATCTGTTCCCGAGAAAATGCGGTTTTAGAGCCCGTGCTATTTATTGGAAATACTGTATGTTTTCGTTTAATTGTTAAATTAAAATACATGGTGTTTATTAATTTTGTGCAATTAAATGTTTTGATTAATTAGATTTTCTAAATAACATAGTAAAATATTTATTATTACATTATTGTAATTTCATAGACATTAATAAAAATTTTTAAATATAATAAACAGATAATTAGGCAATAGTTTGCATTAATAAAATAGAATTGCATTTTAAAAAATTAATAAAATAGTTAATAGTAAATATTAAGTAAATTAATAAAATATCTTGTTTATTTTATAACTGTTGGATTCTACTAGTTTACAGCAATTAGTGAACATATTAATCAAAATTAAGTTTATGCTTCAAATATTCATAATAAAACTGATTTGAATATGACTGGATCTTTAATTTAAGCAATGCATAATCATCACTATCTTCTACCTTATCCCTACCAATGCACCAATCGGCACAGGTATCTAACAGTTGGGCACAGGTAGGTCTGTTGCGATAAATGATGTTAAGCATACGTTCGACTTCGTGTTCGAACTTGTTAAACGCGTCACGTACACCGGCATCAAATTTACAATCGTTCGTTTTGCTAGATAAGAAAAATTTATGCATGTTAATATGCTAAAGAACAAAATCCTTTTTCACAAACATTCCATTATTTCATTTGTCAGCGCTATAATTTATCTTTGCACAAATTATCGCTTTACTTAGATAAATAACTTATAACGTACAATATATTCATAATACTGTAACGGCTTTTAATAATTAGACTGTAATAAGCATTCCTTATTTTTAGCATGAAGTTTACGTATATTATATAAAAGTTTACCGGCACTTATTAGAGGTTTGCCTGTACTAAATGTGCGCAATGTAACATGTAAGAAAAATACTAACTCGTTATAATGGAAATCAAACAATTCCAGAGCAATTAGCGCCAGACTATAGACATCGGCACTGGTGTCGTACGATCTGCCTTGGGTTACTTCGGGGGCCAGGTAGCTGACTTCATTGGTGGCCTGCGTGTGCGATTTGCCCTCGTAGTCGTGAGTAGTGGCGAAGTTAAAATCGCCGACTTTTAGCCGCATTCGCGTCGATATCAAGACGTTCGACGGCTTCAGGAATCGGTGTATAATCGGCGGCTCTAATGCGTGTAAATACTGAACGCATTGCAAGAGTTCGACCATAAGTGCACTCGAAGTGAAGTATTCCATTCGTGACATCACTGCCGGCCCGTGGCGTCCGAATGCCGCCGCTTTCGACTCGATTATTGTCTTCAGATTACCGTTTGGACAGAATTCCATTTGAATGCACAGAATGTCGCCGACGGTCCGAGAGGTCTTGTAATTGACGATTAGATCCGACGTTAGCTTCGAAATGGTCGCCAGTTCTCGCTCTACATATTTGCGCTCATACTCTATGCGAAATTAATTGCACTTGCTAATTTTATGTATAAATATAAATGTAATTTTCGCTTACTTATTTTTTCCAAATTTTTCATGTTCAACAGTTTAATAGCATATTCGTTGTTATCGACGTTGTTTTTGATCCTGATCATTTTGCCGTAAGTGCCCTGTCCAATTAATCCAACGTATGTACAATTGTCTGGGAGCATGGTTGCGTCGATCGGTGTACAGTCCATTTTAGACATTTTAATAAATATTTTGTGCTTCTTAATTATACTAAACAATAATGATAAATGTAATCACATCCTAATACGCAGTTACTACTGTAGTATGCAGTAATGTTTTGTACTTCTATAAACGTATGTAAATGTATAATACAAATGTTAAAACAGTAAGATAATTTTTGCAATCTTCTCATACCTGTTATCTCGTGTTATCATGTCTAAGATTTATTTACTTAACCTTGATAAAATATGACGGTAAAACTATTAAATTAATAGAGCAGAAAATTACATAGCAATAAATTTAAGTAAACAAATTCAGGTTTGAATTCAGAATTCATCATGCTTATTTATAAACGATAATTATAAGTAATCAACTGTATATTGCAAACAATCCACATTTAGATTTATAATTGTTTTTTTAAAGTAAATACTTTACTAATAAACAAATAATTTTAGTTTAGGTTTCGTTTTATATAATTAAAATAAAACGGATTTTCAGTTCTCTTTAATAAACTCAAAATTGTCTCAAATTCCGGCCAATCTTTCAATTCATTAGCACTAATACTCCATTTCGTCGATTGCGCCAACACTTCTGCACAGGTAGGTCTGCGACGCCAAATGGCGGCACTCATTGAAACTAACAATATTTCAAGTGCATGGTAATATTCTTGTAAATCTCCTTGTAGATTTACGCTAATTATTGTGCTAATTAAATAAAATTAATCATGATTAAATTATATTTAAAAATATTTCAATAATAATATTAATATAAAAAAATACTTACGAATTGATGTTAAAATCAAACAATTCATGTGCGATGAGACCCAGGCTATAGATATCGGCTTTTGGACTATAACCTGTGCCACTGATCAGCTCGGGCGCCACATACTTCATACTACCCAACGCTTGCGTATGTGTCATATACTCCCTTTCCGTGTTCAGAGTCGTCGCTAATCCAAAGTCGCATAACTTGAGTGACATTTGCTGTGAAATCAAGACATTCGTCGGTTTGAGGTCTCGATGTATGACCGGAGGCGACGATTCGTGTAAATACTGAACGCATCGCAAGAGTTCGACCATAAGTGCGCTCGAAGTGAAGTATTCCGTTCGAGACATCGGTTCCGATACGTGCCGTCCGAATGCCGCGGCTTTCGAATCAATTACAGACTTTAAGTTTCCGAAACATAACTCCATTTGAATGTAAAGACAATTGCTTTCAATCCAAGAGGTCTTGTATTGTACGACATATTCGGAGTTTAGTTTTGATATCATCTCTATTTCTTTTAACATATCTATTCTGTCTTTATCTGAAATGTCTAAGATAAATATAAATACCATGCATAAAATTTCCACATAATATTCAGTTTTTAAATATTATACATTTTAAATAAATGTGTTTGATGGCATATTGCATTCCATCTATGCGATGCCTAACTTTCCACACCGAGCCAAAGGAACCAGATCCAATTTCGCATATTTTTTCAAAATTATGCATGTAACTAGATGATTTCGTGTCGACGCCACATTCGCTCAATTGTTTGCTAATATTCCCGATATCCGACTCATCTATAGCGCGCAATTCAATTGAATGCAAGTAATAGTAATAAAAGCGATTCGACGTTTCGCTCAGCGCTTTCAATGTTTGCTCAAATTCAGGCCATTTTTTCGCCTCTTCGGCGCCGATAAACCAATTGTTCATGGTATTTAAAATAACGGTGCTAGTCGGTCGGCTGCGCCACTGCACGTGCGTCATGGATCTGAGCAAATTTTTAAGTGCTCTAACATGTTCATTCAAATTAGAGCTGCATTTTGAGTTTGGGTTCAAGCTAAATTAAGAAATTAGATATATTAATATGTATAATTTTTTTTTATAAAATACATGGTATATAAATTTCTTAAAATATAGATTTATACCCATTAACATCAAGCTCAAATAACTCCTGTGCAATAACACCCAGACTATAGACATCGGCAAATACATTGTATTTTTCATCTCTGATATACTCGGGCGCCAAATATTTTACACTGCTCAATTCCAAAGAATGCGACATGCTACTGACATTCTCAGCTGTTGTAACGCCAACATCACCTAACTTAATCATGTTACTTTCCGATATCAAAATATTAGTTGGTTTTAGGTTTCGGTGCACTATCGGTGGCGACGATTCGTGTAAATACTGAACGCATTTCACGATATCAACCATAAGTGCACTCGATATGAAGTATTCCGTTCGAGACATCGCTTCCGAGCCGTTCCGTCCAAATGCCTTGGCTTTTGCTGCGATAACTGTCGCCAAGTTTTGCGAACAAAACTCCATTTGAATGTATAGTCTATTCCCTTCAGGCCATGATTTAATGTAATTTACGACATATTTTGACTTAATTTGTATCAACGCTTTGATATCATTGATAATTGATTTTTGTTTGCCGTCTGTCAGACCTAATTGAGAATTAATGTTACATTTAGTACTAATTATATATAATTATTCTATTTGTAAATTATACTTAATAAATTAATTCTTTTGATTGCGTAAAATGTTTTGTTTTTGTCGCTTCGCTCTTGAGTTTTCATAACGGTGCTAAACGCACCCACACCTATCTGGCCAAATTCTTCAAATGTTTTTGCATATATACCTAAACATGTAGCAAGATATATGAATAAAACTAAGCATATACAATTTATAAAACTAATTTTAAACTACATATTCCAATATAATACCTTTAGTCTTTTGAATTTTACCCTGAACAGATTTCGAAGAAATTTTTACGGTACCATATGTTGTGCCAAACTCTCTCGCGTACAACTGATATATATCTTGATACACTGTGCGATACAGATTGTTACCAACTACCAAGAATAATTTATCGCCTGATTTTGCGGCAATACGATAGTCTTTATCCACCCTATTTGAAGAATGATCTAGCTGAAACAGGTTATTGAACTGAACGTTCGTTTTCAGTGTATCTAGCTGAAATTTAGCGTCAGAAGTGTCGGCGTGATATTTGCCGCCGTAGTAAACGATCCCGGTGGTGGTTAAAAAGTACGTGTACATGGGCGCCGAACTAATTGTCTTGATTGGCCAGATATTACCAAGTTCAATTTTATACGGCATGGCAATTATGTCAGGCAAATTACGTCCGATTTGATTGCAATAGTTATCGCCCCAGCCGTAGGCCGTGCCGTCGGCCGTGAGCGCGTATGACGTGTCGCACGTGCATTCAACATGCGTGCCCGATATTTTTGGCAATATATCCGTCAATATTCTTACCGGCGTATTTGAGCATGATAGTTTATTGCCACAGCCCAGCTGGCCGAGACGATTCGCGCCCCAGGCAAACAGCCGGCCCTTCGACGACAGCGCCAGACAGTGGTGAGAGCCGCAGCATATTTTATCAATTTTAACTTTCATTTCAAAGTCAATTAACTGTGGTTTGTAGCATTTAAACATGCTGGTTTCGCCAACACCCAACTCGCCATTTAGGCTTAGTCCCCATGAATATACCTGGCCGTCGCTGGTGCGCGCCAACGCAAAATTTGACCCATGCGCAAATTGACAAACTTTCTCCTCGCATAATTCCGGTATGATGGTCTCCTCGGCCACAATTTGATCATGGCCAAATCCGAGTCGACCCGATTCGTTAGCGCCGTAACCAAACACCTGGTCGTCACTCGTTATAAACAGTACATTTTTCTCAAATATATATAGATATTTAATTTTATCCTTGTAATATTGACTGATTTTGTTACAGATAGGATAATTATTTACACTGGTCATTTTTAATACGTATAGTTAGAAACCTGTTTATATTTATATACTTTATAAGTAATAAAATAGAGTTCATTTTATAACTGCTATTTTGAACGGAAAACGCAATTTGTAATCAGTAATATGTTATTTAAACAAAATATGTTGTGGTAAGTAACATGATTACATTATTATTGCCATAGTTGATTGCGATAATAAAAATGTATGACTAACAATTTATATAAACATGCAGAACATGTACAGTATAATATAAAGTTTATTATACTGTACTATTAGATATTTTATTAACTCTTAATAAAATATTCATTTGAACTACAGCTACCAAAAGCGACCAAATTATTTAATGATAATTAATTCTAGTTATATTTTTTTAATTTAAATTAATATGCTTATATAATTTTGGCAATTATCTTGTAATTAAATATTTTAAAATTACATGGCAAAACATTATAAATTAAAACAAGAAATAAATAGAGCGTCATCTAAATGTGGTCTTAATTTAACTCTTAAATAAAAATAAAAAATTGAATTTTGATTAATACGTTGCAAATCGGGCACTAATTCGGGCCAATTATTAACTGTATTCGCGGCGATACTCCAGGTGCCCGAACCCGCCAACACGTCTGCACAGGACGGCCTCCCCTGCACATTGTTATTATACATCAAAAGTACTTGTGCTCTAAACGCATCCACTTGATCTCCTAAATTAGCATCAAACTTTTTATTGATATTTGCGCTAGTTAAAACAATAAGAAATAAAATAAGTTGGTACTTGATAAGAAAAGTAATTTGTCTAAATGGATTTTAAAATGTGCACATGCTAAATGAATAAATATGATACGCTAGTATAACTAGAGTGTTATAATGTAATAAAATTAATATAAAAATAGCTGTCATAATTATTTATAAATTTTAGTATTAAGTTACCATGTAAGTTTCACATTTTAGAATTCACCAAGTCAAATTTTAGTATTGATAACATCTCACTAACTCATTAACGCTAAAATCAAACAAGTCCTGTGCGATAGCACCCAGACTATACACATCGGCTCTTGTGTTGTATAGTTGGGTTGTGCGCACTTCCGGCGCTAAATAGGGACAGGTGCACAGAGGCCTGGGAGGCATACCCGTCGGGTTATATTCAGCAGCCAATCCAAAATCGCAGATCTTGAGCGACATTTGGTCCGATATGAGAACATTCATCGGTTTGAGGTCGCGGTGTATGACCGGCGGCTCTAATGCGTGTAAATACCGAACGCATTGCAAGAGTTCGACCATAAGTGCACTCGAAGTGAAGTACTCGATGCGCGACATCACTGCCGGTCCGTACCGTCCGAACGCAGCCCTCTTGTCGTCGAGCGCGCACTTGAGGTCTTTATGCGAACAATACTCCATAAAAATGTAGATCCAGTTCCGGTCGATCCACGCGGTGCCGAAGTTGACCACATGTTCGTCGTTTAGTCGGGATAGTAATTCAATCTCGGTAATCGTTACTTGTCGGTAATCATTTCTCTCTAATATTTAGCAAGTTTGTTTTTATATAAGTATTAGTTGATTATGTTTATTTTTATATTTATATGTAATTTACCTGCTAAATTAACTTTTTTCAACGCGCACATTTGTGTCTCATAGCGGTTCTTTGTTCTATAAACACGCCCATAACCACCGCTCCCGATTTGACCATGCTCTTCAAATAGATAAGTATAATTACGTGTATTAACATTATAAAATAAGTTATTTAGATTGTTGTCATTAAAATTTGCCATGTGTCAAATACTTTATAAATATTTTTACGAAAAATATAGTGTTTGATAATGTTGGTGTTATAATTAAATTATATTTTATAAAAACATTTTAGTTATAAATAATTAATTTATTAAACTATGGCAATTTTATTTATTATTATGATGAACATTATGCATAAAATTGATTTAACTAACACGATATATTAAATTTCATTATCACTCTGTAAAAATAAATTTATCAAAAATTATTACGTTGCTATAGTAAGCCTAGATAAAATTTGATTTATTCTAACATGAAATTCTAGCAACTTGTTAATGCAATTTAATTTTGCTCAAATTAATTCACAGTTTAAATAAAATTGATAAGTTATAAACTATTCTTAAATGAATATAATTATGATTTGAATTGTTATTATTTTTTTTATTGTTACTAAATAAAATATCGTATAAAATTGTACTAATTTACTAAATATTTGTTAAAATATAATATTTATAATTAACCACAGATTAATAAATATATTAATAAATTATATTTTATATCTAAATTATAAAAAATGATATGATGAAAAATAAATAAATAAATGTTTATTTAAGATAATTGATTTAGAAAAGATTGTTTTAATAAACTTTTGCTTATTTATTAAGTTATGGTAGTAACACGTGCTTTTGTTATGCTGTATAATCACTCGATTATCTATTATCATGCAAATGAATAAATTATATCTCTTTACTTTATAGTCTTAAACTTTTTGAATCTTTAAATAAACGTTTATATATTATAAAGATAAATTACTTAAGTATTATCGAATATAATTTGAGAGAAAAAAAAACAAAATTTAGCAAGATTATTCTTGGAAATCTACAAAATAATAAATAAAATATTTATTTGTACATATATAAAAGGATCAGCAAAATAATTATATTTTACTCATATAAATTGCGTCAAATTATTTCAGACTAAATTCACTAAAAAAGCTTAAATTTATGTTCAAATTACAGGTAACACACGTTGATTTTATGCTGGTTATTTTAGAAATTCAATCAATTAATTAAATTTATTACGCCACAATAGTATATTTATAAAAATCAAATAATTTACAAGTTGTAAATACAATTTTGTTAAAATGCTCAATTTTTACTTCATTTCTTTAATATATAATAGTTTTATTTAAAATCAACAATTTACTATTGCTAACTTAATTAATTAGTTAGCATGTAAAATGGCTTAGAAATAGTAGCCGTTGCCCTTGCAGTGATTGGTGGCGCTCTTCTTGAAGTCTTCGTGGCCGCCCGAGTGCGCGAGCAGGACGTTGAGGTCGAGCTTATCGGCGATCATCAGTTCGGCGCTTTTCGTCGTGATGTACGAGTGGCCCAAACTCGACGAACACTTCTTCAGCTGCGACTCATCCATCGCCACGACCTTCTCGTAGACGAAACTGCCCTGAAGTGGGCCGCCGGTCACCAGCCATAGCGTGTCGCCCAGATTTTGCGCTAGATCATTCCAAAATAGAGCTTGTTAGAATCATTCTTCTTACTATACCGAAAATAACTGCTAAATTTAATATAATACTGATAAATTATTTAATATTACTACATACTAATTAAATAATGTACTGTATTGAATTATTTTATAAATTATTATTTTTTAAAATTAATAATATATCTGTATAATTTATATTATAAATATTAATAATAGTGTACTGTTAATTCTATTAAAAATATACATGCCACATCTTCAGATTGATAGCACATATGTTATTTAGCGCGATTTAATATATGCTTGTTAATTAAAGTAATTTTAGCAATACACATGCACGCTTGGTGTTAAATTATATGTGGTGTTTAAGCGAGCATAATTTTTACACTGTACATATGGCCGTACCTCCGTCGGGGATCTCGTTCTGCGAGAGCAGACGCAAAGTGTTGGACTCTTTCGTGCCGTTCGGACAGTAGCGGATGAGGTCGTCCGTCTGCACCGACTTCGCGTCCCAATCGCAGTCGTCGTCGAGCGTCCACTGAGAGATCAGCGTATAGTTGAAGCCATCTCTCGCGCTGCAGTGGTCGTAGATCGTGTAACCTAACATGTTTATCCTATCAGCCCCTACCATGTTTAAATAGCAACGAGAATAGTTTACACCATGTTAATTAATGCAAAAATATATTTTATGTATTGATTTAATTACTTTTATCCTTATCCTCGCATGATGCTAGAAAATAAAGTTATGTTATTGATAAAATTAATCATGTATTTAGTTATAGTTTATTGTAGACATACCAAGCGCGAGTAAAGTCACAAGTATAATGGTTATTTTATAAAACATTTTTACAATAGAATTTAGATTATTTTTACAATTTTTAAAAGGCCTCCACGTATAAAATGCAAAGTAAAAATATTAAATATGGTTGTTAAAAATGACCAGATGGGTACGTCTTTTTAAATAATTATTTATTAGAATATACATGTATAAATGTTGGCTAATATGAAATTTATACTTTTATAGTAAAATTAAAAGTAAATGCTAATTTATTGTATTTCTGAAATATTTATTATAAGTGAAAGATTGAAGTTTATTACAATGAAATTTGTGTAAGTTAAGTAATTACAATAACATTCTCTTATACTAACATTATTAATTTAATAAAGTAATTAATTTATAATCTAGTTTGCTGTTTAATGCAAATAACTTTTAAAAATATTATAATTTATGACAACTTATAACATAAACTCAAAATAATTTATATATTTTTAATAACTTATTAATAATTTATTTTGAAAATAATTTTACGCTATTATTTTAACTATAATTCTACAATGTTAAATATATCTTTAAATCTTTAAGCACTACATCTAAAAATTATATTTGATAAAGTTATTAATACAATAAAAATAATTTAAATTTGCAACATTCTTATTATTCGTAATTATTTATTTTACATCATAATATAATATTAAGCATCGACTAACAATCTAGATTTTAAACCCAGACCAGATTGCCGTTGCAGATAGTAGTGCAGCCCTTCTTAAAGGCCTCGAACGCACCGGTAGGTGAGATCAAGACATTGAGGTCGAGTTTATCATTGATGAGTAGAACCGAACTCTTCGACGTAACGTATGAATAGCCCAAAACGGATGAGCACTTCTTGAGGTACGCCAGGTCTAGATAGATGTCCTTCTCGTAGGTGTACTTGCCCTGCAGCGGGCCGCCGATCACCAAGGACAATTTCTCCAACTGCGCATACGCTGCAAAATAATTTATACAATAATAATTATCTTGCGTTTAAAATTTTACCAAGATGTTCGTTAAGTACCGCCGGCCGGATAGACTGATCCAGCTAAGTTTTGCAATGTGTTCACGGCTTTCGGGCCACTGCCGGTGCACTGAATGAGATAGTCGTTGCTCACAATGCCGCTGTCGCTGCTCTCGCGCGAACATCCCTGGCCGCGGCTGGCCTGCGAGATGAGCGTGTAGTTGGCGCCGCCGTCCCGGCCCTCGCAGTCGTTGAATTGCGCCAATTCTAGAAAGTCCACCCGTTTTCCTCCCGCTCCTTCTGGCGCCGAATGGCATTAACATATATTTTACAAATATTTATCATGCAATATTTTGATATAATTATATGTTTACACAATATAACATGAAATAACTGATTATTAAACTATAAATATAAATATCTACTTTAATTTATTTATTATATTCTAACCAGCACCGTTACCACCAGCGCCGCTAGATCCGGCACCACCGCCACCACCGCCACCACCAGCACTTACCAAGCCTACTGAAATTAATATGTATAAATTTTTAAATTAATGCAATAAGTTAACATTGTTATATAATACTTATTGAGAGGACTGTAACTAATAAAGTATACATTATCATTAATAAATTAGATTAATAGTTTTTATTAATAATTACAACTACTTAAATTAATTAATAAATTGTATGTTTCAGCCAGGCGCATTTTATACTAAAATTAACCCAATTAAATTTTTTTAATTTGATTTATGCAGATGTACTAGAAAATTATATTTTTTATTAATAAAAATATATATAATATATGGACAAAATCTAATGCATATTGATTAATGTAAAAACTAAAACTTTTATTAAATAAGTTACAAAATAAAAAAATAAATTAACAATCTATTTTTAAAAACGTTATCTAATTACAAAGAACGGAGAATAATAAATGTAGAATAATAACTGTGTAAAGTTATAATTTTTTCATTTCTAAATATTTTTTTAAAAGATAATTTATGTTTATTTACACAATATAATTGTTAAAATATCTTTTATAAATTTATTTATATATATACTATCATTTATAATTTTTTCAACTAGAATATAGCAAATTTAATTTTATATTTATTTTTAATCTAGGTACCATTATTTTTAATTAGAGCATGCAACATATTTTACACCTTTTTCACTGTCAATGTTATTTTAAAATAAATATGCTTTGATAAGTGTGATTGACATTTGATTTGCACTAAAAAGCTAAAACATACAGTTAATAATCATATAAAGATACATCGATGATTTTTTATTATTTAATAGCTGCTATTTTCTTTGCCGCTAAGACAAAATAAACTAGTCTAAAATAAAAAAAATTTTAAATAATAGTATTATTTAAAAACATTTGGAACATAAAATGTATTTTCAACTAATGTTAATTGCACTTTACTTGGGTAAATTAAAATACCCAAGCAAATTAAATTATATATAATTAAATAATTAAAAAAATTATCATTGCAGTTTCTATGAGCGTTGGTTCTGAGCAAGGTAGAAACAGTTATTTGTATCTTATATAAATTAATATTGTAGTTTATGTATATACTAATTTATGCAAAACATTCATGTTACTATTGCAGCCGCATCAAAAGTAATCGATTTTGTAGCAATTGGGCAGTTCGAGTGCGATGGCCAGTACCATGGTAATTTAACGAGCGTATCACTGCCGAGCCGCGACCAGCTATGTCTACAACGCTTTTTCGATACCGGACGGCCAACCCAACTGATCCAATGCCTGGCCAACGGACAAAAAGCCGTGAATACACTGCAACAACTTGCGCGCTCATTGAATCCGGCTGGAGGTTAGAAATTAGCAAAATTTATTTTATACACAATTTTTAAATATAAAATAAAGTTTCATAATTATAAAATAGTTATGCTAAAAAAATAATGATTGTACTTAAATTTAATTAAAGTTAGATAATAAATTAGTCAGTTATGTTTTTGAATTTACTATTTTATTAAACATGCGCAGTTTTAGTTTAAGATTAACTTTAATAAATGTAATAAGTTATTAAGTTATTATAGATAATATGTTACGTTTTATTGTATACAACCACCAGGCTTATTATTTAATTTGTAATCACATTGTATGTTTATTTAACAATAGCGTATGTGCAGCTTGATCGATTATTCCTGATTGTCAGCGGTCCGCTGCAAGGTAAATTCGTATTTGAAAAATCGATCCAGCTAGATCTGGCTTACACCAAGAAGTGCTCGTCAATTCTGGGCTATTCATACGCAACGACCAAAAGTCTGGTTCTGCTAATCGCCGATAAACTCGATATCAATGTCCTGTTGTCGCCGACCGGCGCTTACGAGGCGTTTAAGAAGGGCTGCACTACTCAGTGCACCGGAAATCAAGTTTTAGTTTAAAGTATTTTCAATAAAAATTTATAATTAATAACATATTAAATTAATATTTTATTTATCGTTATTAATGATTTGACAACTATTACGTTACTACTCATTAGAATAGTAGAATTAAAATAATATGATTAATTTTCAAGGCAAAACATATTTTAATAAAATTAAATAAAAATTTTAACGTAAAATAGAGTCAACTTTGCAAAATTTATAAAATAAGTACTGTATGATTTTAACTATTATTGTTAAAATTGTTCAATGTTAATTTAGTTAAATAAATGAATTAATTTTATTTGTTAAAATGGGACGGTAAATTTTGTAGATATTAAAAAAGGAAATAAAAATTAAAAAAAACTTTTTGTATTTATACTTGTAAAAATAATACATTATATTAAACATTAGCTCCATTACAAAAAAGTGTTCATATCATTTGGATAATGTGCAATAACATGGATGTGGGGACTGTAACGTGTAAAAATCCAGTTGTACAAATTGAGCACTGTGTATACGTTGCAAGAAGTTTTATATCTGCGTTGCTAATACTCTTAATTTATCATTTATCAAAGTGACAAAAACTAATTAATATTATGTAAGATATAGCAAGCGCTTTTACGCAGCTTGAGGTTTTGTATATTCTTTATATATTACAGGCAAATACAAGTAAATACAAATATAATTACATAAACTTATTCTTATTTTATTTCAGCATATGTTTAATTTAAAAAAATTGTTTTATGAAAGATAATTATTTATAAACAAAAACTATTCAGCTAGATTTAGCATACCTAAAATATGTTCACCAATTATGGTGCTATTTGTACGCAGCGAATAATAGTTCTAACCAACAATAATATAATAATAATAATAAAATTAACCTTTATATAATTACAAATAGAATATAGCCAAAATTACTAATTGAATTAGTTATTTTTTGACAATTTTATTAATTAATATATTTCTTAAATATTGATCAAGTTACTTAAATTAATTATATTACCATGTACGGTAATAGATAA
>JAQIXC010000762.1:0-20467 GCA_034697605.1 Metabelba pulverosa | reverse complement strand
CTTATCGACTCCGCTATTCGGATGGCATTTATTCGGGAATATGACCTCATATTCGCGGATATGTATCGAGACGTACGAAGATTTAGGTCACGATTCGCGCAAAAACAAAACGCTTTTCTAATTAATAATTTTGCGCTTCTCTACCAGAAAAGCAAAAACGCTTTTATTGCGTACGAAATGAGTGATAATTTTGAGAAACAATAATAAAACAAATGCTTTAAAGCGATTAAGTGCTGCGAAGATTCGTTCATTGTATTCGAGTCGTCAGCTTTTAGTTAATGTCGTTTTTGAAAAACTATTTATTTAACACTTTTCCAAAACTGTTGCAACTTTTTTCTCGCTGTAAAAACACATTTACCTTGTTAGCTTTATTGGGCATATTTTACGCGTTAAATAAACTGCCAAGCACCTTTTTTTTATAAACTATTATATCAATCTACTCCTTCAACAAACTATTTTTTAATCAAATATTAAATTTTTGCTTTTTTTTGTTACAGTGTAAAGTTTACCACTTCTGTATAATATACTGTAACTTTAACCAAATACCACACAACTATCGGCTATAAAAACAAAAGTTTGCCAATCATTTCCAAAAATCAACTGTTTTGCATAAATATCATGTAAATTACTCAATCAACAAGTAATATTTATTCGTTTTTAATTGATCTTGATTATAATTTGTCAAAAATATTTGTTTTGGCCCAACCATTCAAACTTATCTACCCGGCCGGTGTGAATACTTATCGCTAAAAACGTCTATTTTGAAATCAACATGTATAAAACTACATTGTATAAAGTTTGAAACACGTTTAAACAGGCTAGCCTAACCTAACCTAACCTAACATGGTCAAATTTCAATCGCAACTATTATGCGTTGGCCTGTCATTCAAGTATTTGCAAAATATTCGCCCAAAACATACATCAAAAGTATTTGTCTTAATGTAAGGCAAGACAAAAACATTCAAAACATTCATGCTAACTTCTAGTTTACAAAAAAAGATGTATGCCAGTATATCTTCACTGATAACTACGATAACTATAATTTGCATAAATACCTTGGTAGTTTGCTTTTTACATTGCAACAAAAAAAGAAAAGTTACGAGAGTTTAAGTAAGTTAGAAAAAGCGACATTTAATTCAAAACTTAATGATCGCGAATACTATGTATAAATCTAAACGCCTTCTCGACATTAGCGCCAATTTAGCCATCGTTTAAGGCGAGAGACAGTCAAACAAATGGTTAACTAAATTAATATATTGTTTAACGACTTAACTGTTTTCGGGTGTTGTGTCCGATGGCCTCAAATGGTTGACTAATAATCCGAAATCGCGACCAAAGAGTGAGACAAACAAAACAGACACTAATAGAGGAGTCGACTGACTCGAGCGACTCGACTGCACTCGACTGACTGGCAAACCAGTGCTAATACACTCGCAAACAGCGATCCGAGCGATGATTCGGTCGTTACGAGTGTTTGAACTGTTGGGAAGAGCGAGCGCTCACTGCACTCCACCGCTCACTGCAGGCGCTCTCAGCAGACGACGAGGTGTGGGTCACGTGACGCGCACTGCCAGCCGGGCCGCCAATGCCAGCGCTCTATCCCTTCGCTATTCTTATACACTCTTATGCATACATTCCTGTATATACTCGACGTCTCGTTACATAACTTTTGGCGAAACAAACAATTGGTTTCTAATTCCCTTTTCGCCGCTCATATCACACACGTCTGTCGCGACTCAAACACTAAAAATGCATTTTTTGACGAAAAAAGTATTTTTTTATCTCAATTTACAGCGAATTTTGTTACCAAACACTCGGTATAAGTATTTTCCCACTCATTGCTACAGTAGGCCATATAAAGGGGTATTCCTGTAGGTGTAGTACAGAAGAGATTATCTGTTGTAAACTATTTCTATTAAAAACAATTTTTTATCCTGATAGATTTTTTAAATTGCACAAATATCAGTTTTGTTCATTTGAAACTTTCCTATAGTAAATTATTTACTACCATGCATGATTTTCTGGTACCTAGGTGGTTTACACTAGAGAATGTTTACTGTAAATTTTCGCAGTGAATGGGAAAACTTGGAACCAATCAAAAGCCGGCATTTATTGAGCAAATAGTTGGCGCGAATGCAGTGCTCATAGCGTTGAGTGTCTATGCGTTCGCACTCTATGTGTATAACACAGTCTGTGTGTCAGTCAGTGTTGACTGCATTCTGTGTTTTGGCTCTCGTATTGAAAGAGAGGCGCGATTTGCACACAATCTTCGCTTACAGTCTATAAACAATTGTTTTCTTTTGAATATTATTTTAATTTAGTTTTAATTTTATCTTAAATTCAGTACAAAATGAATGAATAATCGATTAATTGATTTATAATCAAAATTATTGTATATATTAGCCATTGATTAGAGTTTAGGCATTAATTTAACCGAAATTTATATACAAACTGTGTGTTCGAGCGGTTGCCGCGCGAAGTGTTGGCCACCGATGGACGCGACCACTGCTAAGCCGAAGGAGAAGGGCTTCGAAGGGAAGAACTTCTACTTAGATCTGGAGAACTCGCCGCAAGTCTGCGCCCAATTGACGCAATACATCACCCAATTAGGCGGCGTATGTGTGCTCCGGCTGTGCGGCGCCGACTGCGCCCATACTCTCACTCCTGTACTCTATTTCTTATCTCGTTTTGCAGACAATTAAGGAGTTTCTCAATGAAAACGTGAGATATATAATCACTTTACGGCCCAAAGAGCAGTGGCCGCCCAAGCGCTCCGGCACTGACCGCGCGAGACAGTGGCCGGCGTTGGACGCTATGCGCGAACAGAGCACTCAATCGCCGATCGACTTGAATAAGAACTCGTCGTTTGTAAGCATTTTGTCACTGTTTCCGCGTTTTCTGTATTTGAAATCCAAACTAATCGCTCGAATCGACCGATCGGTTCATGTCTTCAGTCGAGAGGAAAGCTTTTGCTGAAAATGGTGTCGAAACCGACGCTTCCGACCGATGTGTTAGAGTTGGCCCGCATTTGGAACATAACGATAATGCGAGCGATAGATGTCCTCAACTTCTGTAAAACCCATTTGAGTCCTCAGCCGACCAACAGTTCCGGAGCCGCGTCGGCGACGCACGTGAAGAGACTCGACGGCGCGTTCGTCAAAGTCGAGGACAACCGCCTTCAGCACAAACCCATTTACCGCGAGTTCTACGAATGGCCGCAAATCTATTACGACATTAACGACACTTTGTGTCCATTCCTGAAGAGAAAAGTACAAAAAGAGCCGAAGAGTTCTGACGCCGAACTCATGGAATCGCTCGAAGGTCTGGCCGTTACTAATGACGTGAATTACAAACTCAAGTATCGGTTGACTAATACCACGAATACGACTAATGAGACGAATAGTAACACTAAGAGTAAACCCAAGACTTCGCAAAAGAGCCGAACGTTAGTGAAGAAGAGTTTAGCGAAACGGCGCCGAAATCCGGCCTTTTGTGAGATCTGTGGCACCGATTACGACGACCTCTCGAAGGTATGCAAACCATTCGATCGAATAGATTCTGAACTTTGATTTGAATTATGACTTTGTGTCCGAACAGCACCTGAAGAGCGAAGCGCACGAGACGTATACCCAAAACGACGACAACTACCGCGAGCTTAAGGGTGTCATCTCATCGCTGCAGCCGTTCCCGTCGGCGACGCCGGCGGCCAAACGCATCCAATTCGGAGCGAGCAGTAGCTCATCCGACTCGGAGGCCGATACCGACGAAGAGCAGCCGTGCAGTCCGTTCCAGTCGACGCCGACTATGTTGACGACAATCCATTTGAACGGATCTAAACATAAATCGCATTTCCTGTCGATTCACGAGATTATCGCCAATCAGTCGCCGCTATTCGACGACAACGACAAAGCCGTCGACGGCGGCGACGAATGCGGCGCCGGCTCTGAGCGCCAGTCGACCGCAACTGATCTCTATTTGATTCCGCCGTCGAATACGACGCCGAAGAGTAATAAGGAAATGGAGTTCTTAGCGAATGGCAGTCTATCGGACGGGGAGTTCAACAACAGGTCCGAAGAGTTATGATTAGGAGCTCTGGATATGAATTCGTGTTTCGGTTATATTAAACGAGAAATTGAGTGAAAAATTTGATTCTTTTTATTAATAATATTTTTTATACAAATGAATCAAATATTTGATAATAAGTACATTTTATATATCAATTAATTTTCAATTTTAGTAATAAATAATTTGTTACATAATTAACAAAATTTGGGGAAAGTTTTCAATGAATTTGTTGTATAAAAAGCAAGAACTGAGTGGACTATGTCGGGCGCAGTCGTCTCCGCACCCGTAGCCGTCGTCGCCGGCGCCTCAAAAGGTGTGGGCATTCCGGCAGACGCCGCAGCCGAGCGCGAACTCCTCGCCCGTCGGCGGGTGCTTGACGTGGAGCGGACACTCGTCGCCGTCGAGCTGTTTGCCGCGCGGGCCGGCCGGGCAGTGCGGGAACTCGCGCAGGTTGGTCAGCTTCTGGAAGTCGTCGTGGCAGGCGTTGCAGAAGTGCGTCGTCCCGAAGCAGAAGAAGACGGCGACTGTGCAGCAGTAGCGGCACTTGTACTCGAGGAAGTCGGTGCCGTGTTTGGGGCACATCTGCGCGCGCGACACATCCGAACAGCCGCCGCACACGAGCTCCGACGGGTCGTAGTTGTCTCCGAGGCCGAGCTCGGCGTCACAGCGCGCTTCGCCGCCGTAGTACGCCTTCTGGCACTTCGAGCACACGTAGTACGCGTACCGTTCCATCGCATAGTTGGTCGCGTCGTTGTAGAATCGGCCGCCGCTGACGGTTATCGCCTCACATCGGTGTAGGCCTTCGTATTCCAATCGCATGAGTGCTTTGCGCCGAACGTCTTCGTATAGGTTGCAAATCGGCGCCAATATCTCCTCTAACGACGTGTGCTCTATAGGGCTCTTACAGATCGGACACAACGAGAACGAGAATGTGATTCGAGGTCCGGCCCATCGGTTCTGGATTACGGCTTTCGTGCAGTGCTGGTGGAAGACGTGACCGCATTTGAGCTGAACGGCCGGTGCGCAGGACAGGGCTTCGCTGAAGCAGATCATACACATGTCGTCGCCGTCTTGTTTGAGTTGACCGGAACAGCCGGACAGACAGGGCAGGCACTTCCACTCGTTGGCGATGCCGCCGCACTGGTGGCCACACCCGAGCGTCTTATTGCACGCATTCTTCGCGTATTCCTGACACTCGGCTTCGCTGCAGACGTTGCCGATCGCCAGAAGACCGGTATTACCCGTCTGTCCGCAGAACCGACAGACGCCGGTGATGTTGGCGGAGACCGACTTATGGCCACTGAGTGCGGACATGATCTTCGAGCGCGGGTTCTCGCCCTTGAACTCGACCATCGCTTTGAGAGTCTTCGAGTCGGCCAACGCCATCACCCAAAACAGTTTGGTTCGGCCGCACCCCTCGTGAAGATCCACTTTTATCGCCTCCTCTTCCTCTTTGAAGATCTAATCGATTCGAATATCGATTTAACCATTAATTCAAATATTATCGCAAAAATCGAAATAAAATGTCGAATCGAACGGCCGTTTCGGTCAATACCTGTCTCTGATGTCCGCGTGTTTTGCTGTGCAAATGCAGATATCGGTCGCATTCGGCGCACAAATTGCCGCAATCGGTGCACAGGATTATCGCCGGCGTCTCTCTGTCGTCGTGATTGTCGCACAAGGGCTGAGCACCAGAAGTAGAACAGATAAGTCAAAGCCTTTTACGTTTGGGTGCAAAGAGAGCGCACTTACCCTCAACTGTTGGTTTCCGTTCTCCTGATCGCCGGCATTGACCCAATGACTAGAGGAAAGCCGTTCCGCGTGTTCCTGTTCGAGCACACAGAGTGAGGCCAACGCTATCCAGAGAGTCGGCGTTTTCACACACTCTGCCGGTGCTCTGTATCGCTGATGAATTCGCGTCAAATTAAGTACATTCTGTGCGATCGCGTTCTTCGTCACTACAGCCCACGAGTCGCTCAGTTTGCCGGCACTCATGTCCTTCAGTAACCCGATTATGCATTCCGACAGTTTGCGGGACAGACAGCCCCTGAGCCACCAGCGGTCGCCGAGTGGGTCGCGCGGGTGTATAGCAGTGGCCAGAGTGACGGTAGTGATGGTCTTACTATTGGTGCCGCCGACCGAACCCTTCACTTTCGTTTGGACAGTCAATGACTTCGCAATACAGGCGAGGAATACGTCGAGGATTCCGACCGAATGAATGTCGAACTCCTCCTTATCGGTCGACACAATGATATCCCGGGGCGGAAGGGAACCGATGGCAAACATTTTGGCGAAAACTATTGGTTTAATTTCGGGCAAAACTCTGCGCAATAACGCGATGACCTGTCGCTGCACTCGAGCCGATCCGGTGTGCAGTAGATTGAAGAGATCGAGCAGTAGGTCGTCCTGAAGGGCCAGGTATTGCCGACCGACGGTTGAGCCGCTCAGCGCCAACACCATTGATAACATTTCAAAACAGTAGGCATCGGATGGTATTTCGCCACTTATTGCTGCATTCAATGACTTCGAGCAGAGAAGTGCTTCCCATTCCTCCCGTTGCCGGATAGCCTCCACTCGAATGGCCGAAACGATATGCGCACAAACCTATTGGGCGTTTAGCACAGGTATAGTGTCAAGCAATCAGTTGTTTTAAGACACAAAGGACTGGTAAATCAAGACAAACCTGTTTCTGAAGATGACTGAGTCGTCCCGATTGGCTGAACAGTATTCCGACCATATGTTCGCGCAAGTCGTTCGCCGCTCCGCTCGTTCCGGCGCCGCTGTCCGGCTGCTGTTCGGCGACAGTCGATACATCACTCTTGCAGATGCTTTCGGAATCTGCTTCACCGGATATGAGTTTACCGAACACCTGGAGTTGGGGCACAGGAATGGTTAGACATTTGTGGTAAACGACAAACGGATAAAACAATCGATTCATTCGAATCGCATTCAATACCTGAGAGGTAAGCAACCGGAAGACCCGCAACGTCTCGGCCTCGCAATTGGTTTGTTGAATCTGAATGGAACTGATGTACGGACGCGGCCTGTCCTGCGATTTGGCGGCACTCGAGCCGAGAATCTTGATCTGACGTAACCGAAGCGTATTGTCCGGCCCTTTCAACTCAAGTTTAATGCATTTGTGCGCCGACTCGACGTACGGAATGACGCAATAGAGCCAACCGGCGAAGCGGTGGTCGACTTCGGCGACTTTCAATTTGGTCAGCTGTGGCTCGAGAGCACTGGCGTCGCCGAACTTGAAGCAGACGTTCGCGATCTTCGAGCCCAAGTCGCGGACATTGTCGATGTGTATGTAAATCGATTTGAGGACCGAATCCTTTAAGTCATTAGAGCTGTTGATTGCAATCACTTTAGTCTTATTGCGGTCTTCGTCGCCGCTCTCCCAAAACGTTTCGGTCGAGTTGTCGCTCAGACTCGCGATCATCGCCTGACGCGACGACGCCTTCATCTCCATCTGCGGCGTCAGGTCCTGAAACGCTTCGATCACCGGATGCACGAACAGCACAGGTTGGCTGTCGTCCGATAGCGCGCCACTCGTCTCCTCTTCGGTTCGGCCGAAGATTTTGCTGATATTCGAGAAGACGTGGCACTGGTGTAGGAATGAGTGGTCGTCGACGGAGAAGTTGATGCAGAAGCAGCGAACGGCGATCTGCTGTAGGGGTGAGCCCATGGGCAGCAGTGGCATCAGATCCGAGACTGTGCTCAGGAATGTGTGGAATGCGAGTGTCAACGGTTCGGCCGCTTCGCCTGCGAGCGTCAGGTCGACCAGCGGGTGCTGACACACGTCGGTCTGGTTGTGGTAATTGATTTCGAGTTCGTCGCGCCGGTCGACAGGACTGCGCGCATTGTTGGCCGCATTGATGGCGTTGGCGCTGACCACTCCGTTGCCGGCGTTCTCTTCGTTCGCATTCTCTTTCGCCTTCTCTTTGATCTCATTCGGAGTGAGAGAGTCGACGAAAAACCACATCAAGTCGTGAAGAGCCACCGGTTGCGACACATTCCGCAGCAGCCAATTGAGCGCCTGTAGGGCCAGCGTCCGACACGAAGACTTGCGAAGAGCGCTCTTCATCGCCACCAATAGACTGTACAGATCGTGCGGTTGAAGAATGAATGACATAATTGGGCGGTTCATCACATTCGAGATCATCGGCCGGACATCTTCGGTGTTCTGCGAAGTTGTGGGCAGTTTAGCACTGAGTGGGTGATTGTCGACAACACATGTCTGCACTAAATTGAGAAGATTGGTTGAGGGCTGGCAGAGGAATGTAGTGCTCGAATTGTCGTTACTAATGGCGCGCTTGCGTGTAGTGGCCGACGCATGTCGTTCCCTATCGGCCGACCAGTCGTGCAGTCCGACCGAAACCGAGCGATGAAACTGAGATCGAGAAGCGATTGTCTTCTGTTCGGCTTTCGGCAACTTCTCCAACGAGTCGTTCAAATTCGACGGATCGGTGTTCGGCATCAGATTCGACGGCCGATCCGTCTGAATGGCGATAATGTCGTCCTCCGAGAGGTGTTCTTCGGCCAGACGCTGGTCATAGATCGAGTGATGAATTCCTAGATTTTCCAAACACTGAAAGCTCGAGCTCTGGACCGAGAACTCCAACGACTGGCGAATGCGGTTCGGGTTGAATGAGTTGGAGAGCGGACTGACATCACTGGCCGGCGCCATACGCAGCAGAAACATCGCGTTGTCTTTCATGAGTTGGTGTACTTCGAGTTGGGTCGTCGGCGACGAAATGTTCGGTTTGTTCGGCGAATTCAGTGGAAGGGCTTTGAGATCAGGCGTCGAGTGTTTGCCTTTCGGTGCGTTCTGTCCCCTATTGTGACGCTTTTGGGCCAAATATTTATCGCGACATTTGTCGCATATCAGGTACCAGTTAGAGCTGCCGAGGCCTCCATCGCCGCAATGGCCGGCCCAACCGCCGCAGAAGCTGCCCGAACTGTTGTAGCCCTTCCCGCCGGCGTGTTCACCGCAGCCCGGGTGGCTTTTGCGCATATGGTGTGTCACTGGATATGAATAGCTATTACCGCATAACTCACACAATGACGAGTGCGACGCCTCGCGGCCCTCGTAGTGCAGTCCGCCGTTGGCGAGCGCCGCCTCACCGAACAGATTGCCGTGTTGTGCGACGGCGCCGAAGAAGCGATGCACCGGTGGGTACGTCTTGGGCACGAAATTATTGCCGAATTCGTTGAAGTGTTGCTTCGATTTATTCCGCGATTTATTGATTTCTTCGGAAACCATTTGAACGATTCGTTGATTGTTTTGGATTCGATTGAACATCTGTACGGGTGTTGACGGGGCGGTCAGGTTCGGCGGTGTGAGCGCCGACGGCGGCTCAACAATGGCGTTGAGACAGCACTTGGATATGATTTCCCACAACTTCAACAGATTCACTAACGTCTCCGGAATCATCAGCTTATCGGTCGCCGACTCCTCCGACTGACTCATGAGCTGATCCGCACCACTCGGTTCGGCGAATGCGTTCGACTCCGGCTGCGAGACATCGATTTCGGCGATTTTGTTCGGTTCGATGTTGGCGTTCAAATAGCACTCGTTTTGCTGCAAAGAACTCAATTGCGAGACTTCGACCGAATGCCTGAACTTCGCCTTTTGCTCTCTCGTCGCACCCCTACTGTCGCACCGATGGGTTTGCCTGAGTTTGACGCTCTCGCTATAGTAGTCCGATTCGAGCGATTTCACCGTCTCTTTCGTCACTTCGGGGTTGAACTTGAGGTACGAGGCGGCGGCCAGAGTGTCGTGGAGTATGCCCTCGTGCCATATGAACGCCGCGAACACCGCGCGTATGCATTCGGCCACACTGTTAGAGATCGCTTCCTTCACCGGTAGTAGCCGTCCGTTCGGCGCACTAGTCGTCGAGTTCGGACACATAGTATGTGTGGGCGAAACGGGTCGTTCCCGTTTGGGTCGGCTTTGTCTCGAATTTCGTAATTCTTTGACATTCCGCGACTGCGTGGCCGGTATAGGGGGTTGTGGCACATGTCGAGTGCTCGTAGACTGACCGCCGTTATTGATCTTGAAGTGTAGGAATTGCGGCGGAATAAGCAGTGACTCTTCGGGAGGACTGGTTTGAGTGGCCTTTTGCGCGCAAGTCTTGATTGGAATGTCTATCGAACGCTCGACTCGTTCCCTAACTTCGGGTCTATTATTCAAATCGATAGTAGAGTTCGAATCACTCGGACTCGCGTTCAGCGATGGTCTGATGGGAACGGTATTGCGTCGAGCGCTTCCGATCGATACATTAGGCGATGAACTCCGGGAAGAAACGGGCGTTCGCTGAGACGGCGGTGACGCCGGGTTGGGATCACAGCTCATGGCTCTGACTAGTTCTCGAACGTTAATGCCGTGCAGTTCGGGCGGCGGGTCTCGTCCGGCGGTTTCGGAAAAGCTATTCTTGCGGACGACTCCGGCTTTGGTTTCCGAATCAGTCAACAGCTTCTTCTGGAGCGCCGCCACTCGACTGCCGGTTGTGGTGAGACTTGACGTCGAATTAGTCAGACTATCACAACACGAGTCGACTTCCGTTCGTTCGAATTCGGCGAAAGTGTTGCCGAACAGCGACGGCGACGCGACTATACTATCCGGTGCTATCGACTCGACCTCCGACTCACTCGCGAACGACTGACTAATACTCGTTTGATCTTTCATTGACGACAAGGATTTGTCTAAATAGAAGGACTGGGAGAGCGCACAGGCATTGCTGTTCGTCGCCGAAGACCTGTCCTCTTGTGATATACCGACGAACGGATTCGACGACAAGCCGTTGTGTTTGGAAACGGATCGATGCGTCGAGTATTGAAGGCCTTTGTTCTCATTGTCCTCTTCGTCGGTGATGTGCATCACTTCCATCTCGTGCTGTAAGTAAATCACATCACTCTGAGTGCGCGCCAGAACCCAACACTCGCCCTCTGTGCTGAAGCAGTACCGCTTCATACTCTCGTCGTCGAGTCGCAGCCAAGTGCCCGACGAGTTCGAGCAGTCGACTACCACTCCGATCACATTCCCGAGCACTACCATTCCAACGGGCGGTGCGCGCAGATGGGGTTTACTGCGAATGTTGTGTCCGGAAACACCGCATTTCACCACATGATAGAGGCCGGGAAAGTCCAACCGTTTGCTCAGATCTTTTGGGCTCTTCTTTCGGAACGGTATCGCTTCGACAGACAGCTTCCGTTCGCTTATGCCCTCACATGTCGGCCCGTTATTCATGATTATCGGCTTAGGCTCTCCGATGGGCACCAATAGGGTTTTGCCCAAATGCTGATTGTACTGAAGAGCCCAGCCCTCAATGTTGGGCTGAGTGGCCAACGTGTTGTTGCAGAACTTCTTGATAGACTCGGCGCTCAGTCTGACCCAAACGCCGTCGTCATTATGCGATTCCTCAGTGATAGTGATCACACCATTCACTTCGATTACTCCCATTTGTTCCGACTGTAGCGATGGCAGTGACCGCACCCGAAGTCCGGCGCTGTTTCGTACGACAAACTTGCGGGTCCGGGATGGCAGTGATCGCTTACTTGTCTTATAGGAGAGGTTCTGGATCTGAGGCAGAGTCACACCTTTGGGCGCTTCCGCCACTTGCACTGATTGGCTCGTATTGACGGCCACACCGTCGACAGTGATCTTCAACTGATACCAACCGGTAGAGCCCGGCGTCCAGTTTGCTGTATAAGTGCCGTCATTATTGCTGCGGACGAGCATAGTCTCGACGGTCGGGCGCTGCACAGGAGTGACATACCGGAGCTCTTCGAACGAGTAGTTCTCGAACTGCTTCATCATTGTGATCGCGTGATAGAAGACCTTATCCTTCGCTGTTATGCTGTACTGTACGTTCTGGACGGGCGCCGGCAGTGTTGGCGTATCGCCGGACAAACACTCGCCGTTGAACGGGTTGTTCGACGTAATCGAGTTGTTCTTAAAGGGTTGAGCACTCACTTCGACCTTCAGGTTCGGGACGTTAACCATATTTGAGTACTGGTCGCGAGTGATGACAGTTATAACTGTAGGCCATCCGCACTGCAACTCCTCGTCAGTACCGCAGCTGCAGTGGACTTCGCATTGATTCGGATCTACAAACGACTCGCTCTGCACAAGAGTTCAAAATATTAGTCTCTGTACTAATTGGGTGCTTTGGACTGAGAATAGCAGACCTGAAACCATTTGGCCAATCGGGCGCCAGATGTTCCGGGTGATAGACCACAGAAATCTTTGAGAAACGGGTGCTCATTGGCCAGCGGAACAACGCCATCAATAGCTTCGGTGGCGTTCATCGGGTGCGAGAGTGCCAGTCCTCTACTCAATAGATTTGAATGCGTTTCGAACGTCTGGAGCGCTAACTCATAGTTGCCGTCCGTTTCGCTCATCATTTGCGGTAAAACGAGATTTTTCTTCAGAAGAGTTTTGATGCAAATGCCGGACAAATACGTCAACTCCTGTTCCAAGTACTGCAGTCCTAAGTACAGGCCTTCGGTGATCGGGTTCTCATAGCCGATCACCTGAGCCCTGAAGCCATAGAACAGTGATTTGTCTTCTTTCACGTAATCGGAAGCGGTTTCGAGCGAAAAGATCAGTTCGTTTCCGGGAATCACAACCGAATTGGTTGGCCAGACATTCGGCTTTCCGCTGAACTTCTTCAGTATCGGCCAAAACGTTCGGTTGTTGTCTTGGATTTTGTTCGCCTTCGACGACTCCCAGCACTTGGGTGGCCTGTATTCGGGAATATAGATCTGAAGCATGTCCTCGGGCTGAGCGGTCGCGCACCGGCTGTCGAAGTCGACGCACATCCACTTGACGGTCAGCGGGAATTTCACCGAATAGTTGCAAACTGTGGCTGATTTGTACGGGTGGTCGCTCTCGACGGTCACGTAGTGTCGCGATGTCGTCACCGTTGGACTCATTTGCGGCAATGGAGACGTCGAGCGAATCGGCACCGAATAGTCGTTCGATTTGTTCAAATACACCACTAATGGCAGTAATTGGCGAATCATTGACAGGATTTGCGTCGCGTTCTTCGAATCGGTGGCCGCTATCGGCGCCAAATGCGCCAGAATTAGTGGCAAAAGCTTTTTGATGAGCAGTGAAGACGAGATCTTCCAAATCAAGTCAAACGACGCGCAGTCCTGCGCCTGAACTAAGAGGTCGATCGCCAGACCGATGACGCTATCGGTGATCGCAATCGCGTTCTTTCGCGGAATCTCTTCGTTGATTGGATAGTGAGTTGTGTCCGAAGAGTATGATTGAGGACTCGAATAGTAGAGAATCTTATTTTGAAGAAAAAGTTTCATTTAATACACATTTCAATCAAAAAGCAAATCTAATCATCAAAATGTCATTTACTTGTGGTATCTGTCCTCTCGTATGATTGGTGCCGTTGAAACTCAGCGAACAGTCGCTATAGGAGAAGGTCGTGCTGTCGGGCCCTCTCACCGCTGTCAGGCCGGCGTCGCCGTTGTTGGTGCGCGGGCCGTGATTTTTGAGCCGAATTGCGTACTAATTCGCATTGAATTTAGACATTTCGTAAATCATTCTTCAAATTAAGATAAAATAATATAAACTATTAATTACCTTAACGTTCGGTGCGATCAGCACTGGTCTCTCAAATTTAATTTCGCAAACGTCGGTCGTCTTGTCCTCGAAATTATACGATCCCTTCACCGCTTCGATTGTGCGCCACGGGTGCGACTGGCCGTCGCGCGGAACAGATCTGTCCTCCGGCTGTCCGCCGCCGCCGTAATCGAGTACTTCGAGCTCATAGTGCCATTCGTTGCCAATACCGCCGTAGACAGTGATGCCGGCGATCGAAATGCCTGACCTGTCGACTGAGAAACAGATGGCATCCGGCGATCCGTTGCCTGTATTCCAAGTCCTGTTCTGCGAAACGCGTGAAAATCTGGACGGAGTTATGTGCAGCTGTTGGCCCGACATCATCGACGAGTCGTAGCCAATTCCGGTCACCTGTGCCACCAATTCGGACATTATTGTTGTGATCAGATTACACGAGTTCTCCACCAATTGCATCGATTGGCTGCTGTCGGACTCGAACTCGTTCTCGACGTCCAATTCCGATGTGTTGGCGCTGTTCTCCTGTTCCAACGCATAGCGGATCGGCTGTCCGATTATCTTAAGTAAATTATTAAATATATCGCGAAACGAGCATTCGGTGCCGGAATGACAGCCCTCTTCATCGGTCTTCTCGAGAATCTTGTCGTTAAGTATCGAGTGTTGATAACTGCCTAAGTCTGCGGAAAGACACCCGAAAGTCGACATTAGGTTAGACTTCAATCGGTTTATAGTTTTTCAAAACAATTTCAAAATTTCCGAGATTTATACAGGGTAATCAGAGAAAAAAATTAGAGTTTTGTCAAAATCAAAGTGATTTCATTCGTTTTAGTTGTTCTCATCATTTCATAAGAATTTGTTTTAATTTCTAAATAGACTTCAAACACGAATCGGTAAAACAGACCTGAATTAGGGCTCTGGAGATCAGAAGGACTTTGAAGATTATATACATCCAAACCATTCATTATGGGAAAGGTCTGCGTGAGTCGAACCCACGGACGGCATAGCGCGGCCAACATCGCCGACAGGAGATACACGGACCGGGAGGGCAGGTGATGGTCGGTGAGGAGGAGATCGCATAACGCGCGCCATCGGAGAGAACTGCTCGGAAAGAACGAGTGATAACACGAGAGAAACGTTTCGTGACTTTCGTCCATAATCTGCGATAGGAATGCGTTCACTTCACCCGTAAACGAGTGGTTACGCGGCGGAGATTCGGGCGGATCCGAGAGGATGTACTTGAGTAGAGTGCGCACGTCGTATATGCATTCGGCCAATCGGAGCGAGTCGTTCGTCTGCGCCAACGGCTTCGACTCGTTGTGTCGGTTCGGATAGATTTCGTTGATATAGACTTTCAGCAGATGTAGTGATGAGCAGCAGATGTAGGTCAGGTGCCGTAATTCGGTCAGATTTGTACTCAAGACGCTGCCGGAGCCGATGTTACCCGAGTTGATGTCCGAGAGGATCGCTTTGAACGACTTCCAGCCCCAGCGCAACAGTTTGAGCAGTGATTGAAAGCAGTCGGCGCTGACTGTTAGCGAGAAGTCTTTGCCGATTATACAAACGGGTTCTTCGAATAGATAGTTGAATTCGTTTCGGTTCGTTATGTGAGTCGAACTTTCGGCGCCGTTTGCCGTTACTTTGTAGAGGAGTTGCGGTATTTGGCCGGCGTTTACGTCCGTTCCGTTGTTCGACTTTTTCGAGCTCTTGAAGTAAAAGATCACCTGATCTTCGGTATTCACCACCGACTGACCGCTCGAACCGCAATCACTGCTGGGCCCCGATATACGAGCCCAGGCGACGTACCACCGGTTCGCGTGAATAGGAATCGGCTCTTCGAACAAAATCGGGTACTTCTGACGAGCGGCGCATTCGAACGGAATTTCGTCCGTTTCGGCCAATATATCGCCGTCGCCCTCCTGTTCGCCGCCGTCCGGCCCGATGTCAAACAGTTTCAGTTTAGCCGTATATTCGCCGCGGCCTCCGAACAGCCCAAACCCGCCGAGCAGTACGTCGTTGTCGGCCATAAACCGAATCGCTTCTATCGAATGACTCGAAAAACCCCAACCTTTCGATCAAAAGACAAGTTTTTAGACCAAAACCATTATCTCGACCGCAATACTCAAGACATACCTCCGCCGTGACTCTCGAACCGGCAGACAGAGGAGTAGTCGTCTTTACTCAAGCTCTTAGTAATTTGACTCTTGGTTTGGTCGACCTCTTGGATAGTCCAGCCTTTGGTGCAAATGAGAGGTTAGACTTCAATCGGTTTCGAGTTTTTGAATTAAATCTCAATTTTTCGTTCAAATTATAGTCAGAGAAAAAAATTAGAGAATTTGTAAAATCAAAGTAATTTCAATCGTTTTGTTTGTTCTCATCATTTGATGCGAATTTCGTTTTACTTATAAATAGATTTCTGAACGGAATGGCAATACAAACCCATTTGATGAGCGGCGGTGAGAGTGTCGAGAGTACACAACAGGTTGAGCGCAGCCGTCGTGCGGTTCACGTGCGTCGACGGCTTCTGCGGAAGTGCCAGTTCGGGCAATAGGATCGATGTGAGCGAAACGGATTGGTTCGGGATTTTCGTTTCGGCGTAAATCAGATTATAGCGATTGAAGGAATGACTCTTCGAGTCGTACGTCCAGAGCACGTCGTAGTAGTTGTCCAAACAGACGGCCGAGTAGTTCGACAGTTCCAACTGATCGCATGAGTTGAATGTCTTGCAACTGCCGTCGGAGCGACTGATGACTAGAGAGTGGAACTGGCGCTCCATTGACTCGAATCGCGACTCCTTGGCCGACAGTTCCGAATTCGACGGAATGATTGCAATACAGCGCCGATTGGCGATAACGCGCGCCGACGACAGCGACAGCGGGTTTATCAGCGATTCGTCGAATTTGATGAATGTGTGGTCACCGGACGCCGAGATGAACGTCGCCTTTCGGCCGAACTGTTGGCCAATATTCGATATACTCACCGGAACCGCATTCCACGCGAAGTCAATGGCGGATGGGTTGCGGCCCAACTGTCCCTTTTGATTGCTGCCGAACGTATACACCTGACCGGTAGAGCTCAATAGCACCGTATGGTTACTTCCGGCGGCTATTTGAACGATCGTCGCGTTAATCAGTACTTTCGTCGGCACCTCTCGAATGGCAAAGTCGTTGTGTCCGAGTTGTCCGAATTGATTGCTTCCGAACGTAAACACATCGCCCGCGGAGGTCAGTAGGACTGAGTGGTGGAGACCGCACGCGATCTGAATGATACGACTCGGGATATTCAACTTCGTTGGCGGCAATTGCGTCAGTTTCGACGTCTCGCCATCACTGCCGGCGCCGTCACTCAGATCTATGTTAATCACATTCGAAACGGCCTTATCGATGAGCTCCAGGTGCTGAGGGGCGCCGTTCTCGCCGATCGGCATCTGCACAGATCTACCGGCGCCGCCCACTCCTCCAGCGCCGACCAAATTCCGATACGCTTTGGTCGCGTGTCTTAGTCTCCGTCCGAGTACATCGATTCCCACTCTTCGTCTCTCAGTCCTCGGATTCAATCGACCGATCAGTTCGCCTCTAATGGCCGCCCGACTAAACGGCGGCTCTTCATACACGTGATCATTGGCCGCAACGCCGGCGCCGTTAATGCCTGAGTCAACCATTGCGAAGGCGGCGGCGAACCTCTGCATCTCATCGCCGAGAGGGTCGGCATAATTGAGTTGCTGTGCGGCGTTGAACGCCATCTGATTCAACGGCATGAGTGACGGCTCGTTGTTCTCATTGCTGGCGAACGGCTCCTTCGGTATCGACTCACACGCCCGACAACAGCCGCAATCGGTACAACCGGCGTCGCCGGCGCCACAACCGCAAGACATGCCCGGATTGCGCTCGGATTTACCGCTGGCTATACATCCGGTGCCATAACCCGTGCATTCGCCGCAGATCGTGCAGATCATGCACTGGTCGTACTTCCACCGGTGCTGACCCAACGAACACAACGGTTCGGTTATGTCTTCCGTCACATCGATCTGTTGCTCAATATTTCTCTCTTCGATGTCTTCGCTGTTGACGTCTTTGCCGGAAGAGGTCTGCATGAGATCGAGACCGCACTGACCCTTATTCGAGATCCCGAACGTATAGACGTGACCCTTGTTGGAGAGCGCCAGTATGTGCGCCTTCCCGATGGCCACCTGCAGAATCACCACATGTCTGAGTGAGTTGACTAAACCGGTGTTGCGGTCGACATGATGTGCGTCTTTGCCGAACAGATAGAGTTCGCCGTTTTTGGTCACAATAGCACTCGAGCCGTGATTACAGGCGCAGAACTCAACCGACTTTCCCTCCATTTTAATCATTTTCTTTGGTTTACCAGCTTTTGGTTGGCGCCGACTCTTCGTCTGTTCCCCGTCTTCGCCCCTCTTGGCTAAGCCGACGAAGAATACGGAGCCGTCTTCGGAGACTAGTAGTGCGTGAGAGCCGTCGTGTCCGACCGAGATGTGGTCGATCTTCGGCGACTTCGTGATCGGCAGTTCCGACCACTTGCCGAACGTCTGTCCGCTCTGTTTGATGCCGAGGCTCTGAGCCTTTCCCGTATAAAACACTTTACCCGAAAACGTGCGAATGAGTGCGAAGTCTTTGCCGCAACAGATCTGTACGATATCGTCCGCTTCGATCGTATCGATCGGCCGCAGCAGCGACTGCTTCGACGCCTGCGCCTCATTGGCCAGCGGCTGCTCGAAGATCGCCGAACCGATGCCGCCGCACATATTCAGACACTTGTGCGACAATTTGATTGTCAGTTCTTGTGTGACAGACATCAGGTGCGTCGACGAACCGTTCGATTCGCTCGAAGCGCCGATCGACGCCATCGACGGCTTCAGCGTTCGAATGACGAAACAGTCGTCTTTTGTGGCCGTAATCAGAATGAGACTGTCGTTGTCGGAGGCGCAGGCACTCGGGTTGAGTTGCGCGACGCCGAGCGTCACTTTGCCGACCTCTCGAAGACTGTTCTTATCCAATCGGATCAACTCGTTATGCGTCCAGTTGTTGGTCTGCAGGTAGAGACTGTCGCCGACGTAACCGATCCAACCGATGAGTCCGCTCTGCGTCTTATGCGAACCGATGCTATTCGAGTGCACGAGTTGGCCCTTAACTGTCCCGCAATAACCCGAACCTATTTTGTGAATTTGATTTCCTGAGTAGAGGTACAGGTATTTGCCGTCGAATGCGAGGGAAGACTGTTTGAAATGTTTGCTCATTTCGGTTGGGATTTGAACGTTGAAGGTATCGCACAGGGAGTTCACGCAGAAGCCGTGTGTCACCCAATCCGGGCGTTTCGTTTTGCCCAACAGTACGCAGTGAACGCTCCGTTGCAGTGATATCAAGATATTCGGCGTTTCGATCGCGTCGTTATCGGCGGTCAACTGCGGACTCGTCAGCAGCGCCGTTATGGCGGTTAGGGTTTTGCCGGTGTCTCCGCGCGCGACCACTAACCTGTGTTTCGGTCAACAAATTGTCAAAATATTAATTAAATCATTATTTAAAAAAATTGCATTAAATTGCAAAACAAAAGTCGAGAGCAGTTGGTGTCGAACGCAGTCAACGTTGCGCTCAATTGCTTACGAGAGTAGTGCCGAACAGGCGTACGACTTGAGCTCAACGAATGTCTGATTGTTCGACACCGACGTCGATGTGGACGCCGTCGTTCCGGTGCTCTCTTGATATGTCGGCTGAGATGAGGCCAATTCCAGCAATAGATCGAATAATGGGTTTATCACATCTGACGGCTCGTCTGCGAAGTAAAGCAATTATTTTCATCAATCAATCAATTAATGGCAAAAACAACAAAATTGGCAATACTTTTGAGCCCTTCGGGCAGTTGGCCCTGAAGTGCATTAAGAAGTGCCTGAAGTGCGCGAATACAAAGTGATGGCAGACATGAACGCGACTCTCGGATCAGTTCGAACGCCACACTCAGACCCAAACCGACCACTTTTGGGACCTTTGAGATCAACAAACAAATGCAAAAAATTATTTTTTAACCAATTCTTCAATTGTTTCAATCAATTCGCTAATCAATGGCTAATCGGGTCGGAAGAGCGGCCGCAGACCTTCATCACAGACTCTTTGAGTTTGGCTTCACTCGAGTCGTCTTCACTCTCGTTGTCGACATTGGAAATGCGGGCAAACGTCGAGTTGAAGACGAGTGAAGTGTTCTTCAGCTGCTTCTGGAGCACCGACTGGCGAATGGCGGAGAAGACGGCGAATTCGGACGCATTGGCGCCCAATTCGATGAGCGGCGACTCATTCGCGTTCGGATTCGACTGACTGGCGACGAGAGCGCCGACGGGCGGCCGACCGCTGTTCTTGTCGAGCATTTGGCGCAGTATTCCGGACGCGATTTCCCGCATCTCGCGCGACATCGACTGCTTGCGCGGGTGTCGGGGCTTCGGCGCCGCCTTCGCCGACCGTTCGCTCGCCTTCTTCGACAGTTCGCCCGCCGACGGCCGGAACAGGTCGTGAAACTCCAGTTCAAGCATTCTTCGGGCAACTGATCCAATCGATTAGTGGTTTGCAATCGGCATTTGATTGCAGCGAAACTGAAGCGAAAGACTTAATGCGAGAGAAAAACAAAAACAAAACAAATGATTGGATTTTTGTCCACTTTTTTCTCGCAAATCATTTTCAACTTTTTTGACACTCGTTTCACCGCTTTTTTCGCTCACATTTCTCCACTCATTCTTCGCTGCAATTATGGCGAGAAATTAGGACTTGTTATCAATTAAATCAATTGCAAAATTAG
>JAQIXC010000761.1:0-20485 GCA_034697605.1 Metabelba pulverosa | reverse complement strand
AATTAGCTTTACTGGTGATAATCCTGTGAATATACGCAAATATTATGTAAAATAACAGCGGCTGAGATTGTACGGTACTAAAGAGTCGAATGTACCGCTTTGGAAAAAAATAAACTAGTCTGAAAGCAATGAAACCGAAGAAGAAGACCGTTTAGGATTGCAAAAAACATAAATAAATTGTTTTCATGTATAAGCCGACCCGTGTATAAGCCAAATTTTACTTTTTTCAAAATTTTAACTTTTTTCAATAGATAAGCCGCGGCTTATCCACGGAACTTTAGGGTAATAAAACCATAATGTTATCATATACAAATATATTTTGTGTTACAGTTTATCTCGAATTTTAAGCTCTGGGTTGTATAATCATTGGAAATATTTATATAATAATTTTAACAACCAAGAAAATCGGAAAGCAACACGCGTAAATTCTTTACATATATTTCAATTAGGAATTGCGTTTAGATATTATCTGTATTGGTGTTCTATGGCATTTATATTGGTAGTCAATGAATGTTTGAACTGTAAACATTATTTGCTTAACATGCTCAATTTTATTGTTCAAATATTTTCTACCACTAATAGATATGTATACTAAAATTAGATATAATCTTAAATATATTTAGTACTAATACTAAAACAAGACATTTACAAAATACATGATAAAAAAACTTTCGTATGAATATTTATATAATAAAAGAAGAATTGCATCAATATATTCATACAATAAATATTTAAAAACGATTGAAATTTAAAAAATGTTTAATGCATTTTTATTCGTTGCATTCATATTATCTTGTTTAGTTGTAAATTTCTAATATCTATATGAGTCCTAAAATTAAGAACAATGTTTGATATATGTATTTAACAAAAATTAGGGGTTTCAAGCTTTTACATATATTAAATATATTTATATATAATTTTAAATTCAATTATTTTGTACAGCTAGTTACTTAAATTTTATTGATTCCTGTATTGTTGTTGTCTAATTGTAGTAATTTATAATTACACACAAATTATTGTAAACACATTTAATAATAATTAATTATTATTTATGTATTGAAATAATTTAATTATAAATATTTTAATTAATTTCTACTTGTAATTACATAACTATTGATTAATTAATTAAATATCATATTTATAATAATTAAATATTTTTCTAAACAAATTTAACTATAGAATTAATTCATATATACAGTTGTTTAAAATAGTTTGTTATAAAACAGATTTTAACACATTTATCAATATAAATAGAATTTTATTCAAAATCCAATTATTATTACAAATTATTTTAATAATGCTCATAACATTTAACAAAAGAAAATTACAATAATGTATAAATTTATGTTAAAATTTGGCCGAATTATTATTATGTATGGATTTATATATCAATTAATTGATTTAACTGTAAATTATTTGCAATACAGTTATGTAATAAATATCGACTATTCGAAAGATTGGATAACATTACCGGCGATTACTCTTTGTTTGAAACATAATAACAATTCACAAATATTGTTGAATAATAAATCGATATATTATAAAATTGAAAACAAATTCTATTATAAATTTAGAAATAAATTATATTATAGATACAAATTGAATGCTATTTGTTTGACAATATTTAGTGAAAAGGTAGATAGCTTATATAAAGCCATCAGTAAAAGAAATATTAAATGGATATTTTTACACATACGAAATATGAATATATCCATTGTACAATTAATATTCCATCCACAATATACCATGTCGCATTTGAATAAAATAAATTATATTCTCAAACAGAAAGATAATTCGTTTTATACGTTTAACAAACAGTCGAAGCTGTTATTGAAGTCTCCATTCGAGACCAACTGTTATGACTACAGACTGAACGCTCGAATCGGTGTTTCGCCGAAATCGCAGTCCGACTGTCGGTTAGAGTATATGAAACGCAAGGAATGGCGGGTTTGCGGACATAACCACTACTGGACTCAACATTTGCTAAATAATTATTCTCATATAAATCAACGAATAAATTCAACACGTTGTATTACGCAATTCGATAAAAATATATTGAAACAAATTTGTTTACCTGATTGCAAATACAATGAATTACATGTAACGAAAACAAAACTAATAAATTTTAAACAAAATAAAATTTGTATTGTAGCCGGAATTACAATTAGCAATTATAAATTATTAGTATATTTACCAAAAATTGATTTAATTATATATTTCTCAACACTTGGAGGACTCATATCAATGTGGATGGGATTCAGTGTGTTATTTATATTTGAAAAATTTCATAATATTATAAAATATGTATTTAATTACATAATACAAATTTATAAATTTAACACAAAATTAAAATTATTTTTCAAAATTATTTGTATAATTGCAATGACATATCAATTATACAAACTATGCAATTCTTATAATAATGACAATATTTATACAGATGTTGTTACGCATAGATATATATCGATTCCCAATATAGTAATAATTATGATACCGGATATAAACTTATCAAGCAATTTTATTAACAATAAGGATAAAATTTATTTAAAAAATATAAAAAATCGCAATATAATTAAATACGGAATTGCTATTCATAAATATTTAATAAAATTATTGTCAACTAATAAACAATATAATATCGAAAAATTTTTGTCATTAACTCAAATAAAAAATATTACAATTATATGCAAAATTAAAATCAATAAGACATACATTAAATGTCCGAAAACGCATTACACTGTTTATATTAAAACAAATGATTTACAATTTAAATTCCACTATATATTGAATAATATGCACAAGTACAATTTGCTTTTTAAAAATCATAACATTGAAAATATTAATTTAGCAATAGACAATAAAATAAATTTATTTAATTTATACATGGAAGTGCACACTAGTAAAGGCAATAATCCTTATAATGGTTTGGTTCATAGAAATCAAATCTATAACTATTTAATCGATTCATCGGTTTATCAAACTTTGCGCTCATTTAATGGCAAACAATGTGTTGGCAATAAAATCGATTATTTTGATAACAAGACGTCATTTGAATGTTTACATCAATGTTATGCGGATTTATTGTATTTAAAATTTAAATGTTTGCCAAATGAAAATACCCAGAATAATTTTTATTTCAACTAGAATGTAACAAACTCCTATACTAAATACAAATATTGTAATAAAACCCCAAATTATAATTCTGATGTAATATTGAAAAATTGTTACGACATATGTCCAGTCAATTGTAAATTATTATCGTATAATATATTGGAAAAACATATGAATAGCGCCGACAATAGGACTGTAATCAATATAATCCCGAAATCCGTCGAAAATCTGCATTTCATCGAAACCTATCGAAAGGACTTCAATGACTTGCTCTACGATTTCGGCGGAATTATCGGCGTTTGGATCGGATTGTCGGCAATCCATACATCGATTCTAATTAAATTCGTCGCAAAAATAGTTGAATTTATTTATAAATATATATCAAATAGAGCAAATTAGCATTATATTGTAATTTATATTTATAATAAATAAAATCATTTTTAATTTTATCATATTTACGTTAATGTTTTATAATTATTGATAAAAACGTTAATATTTTATATAAATATCCTGGCTATAAAATCCTACATATAGATAAATATCTGCAAACAATATACGCAATGTTGGAATTGTACACAGACACTATTCCACAGGTGCCGAAACTGGTATCACATGAAGTCGATTTATAAATATAAATAATATTGTAAATACAAGATTTTTAAAAGTTGTAAAATTTTATATTATGTTACATTTCATCTATGATTTTTTTTATTAAATAACTGTTTAAGTAAATTAACAAACAGTTTATATTTTATTTATTTATTCAAATTAATTGTTTTATCAATTTTTTACATTCATAAAATAGTTTTAATAAAATTATATTATTTAATAAATGATTTAATTTGAATTATTATAAGTATAAAATAGCCGTTTTAAATTAATGTTTATGTATAATATAATTAGAGAGGCTAATATTAAAACAACGCACTTATAACATACATGATAAATGGTTTTACATAAAAATATTCAAACAATAAATGAAAAATAGCAGCAATAGATCCATAGATTAAGTATCGAAATGCAACTGATATTTGAAAAATGTTTAATGCATTTATTGTCGTATCATTCATGATATCTTGTTTATGTGTAAACTTATTAGTTTTTAAAAATTTATTCTGCCATTCATCAATTAGACCAGCATATAAAATGCGCGATAAGCTATAATAAATAGAAATATTAATTAAATATTTTGTTTAATAACCAGATACAAATATAAAACACTAACATTATATCTATGTCGTGTTTATAGACTGATTGTTTATTTAGTACAATGGCAAAATTATCAGAATAAAATGTTGAATCCATATTTGAAGCCGGAATATATTGGTGTATTTGATAAATATAAAATTGGTAATTTAGCATTTGCCTATCTAATATAAAGCTAAATTTATGCGGATATTTAATTAAATAGTCAGTAGCTTTAACTTCATTCTCGACAATAAAATAAGCATTATCAATTGTTTTGAAGTGCCGCTATTAATAAAAAAAATTTATGATTATATATTAAAATTTATAGATTATAATAATGATAAATTACAGTTATTAGTGTATTATGTAACACGACATTTATCACGAGCAATTTAATATTATAATTTTGCAATGCAACCTTCAATTCATCAATTGTATCAATCGCATCGGTATAACGCGTGACCGTTAAGGCCGAGTAGAGCTCTCCCGCATAGAGTAGTCGTAATACAAATGACAACAAAATCCAACTCAACATCAGTTGTCGGAGTGATGTCGGCGTTGACGACAACCGACCGATTGGTTGCGCCAATAGAGCCGACACTACAGACCACTTAAATGAAATATTTGCGTAGATTTTATTTAAAATAAAAATACTAATTAACATATAAATTATAGTAAAAAATAGTAATATAATCCAAATATCTGCGTCTAATGGTTGGAATAGGGATGACATGTATTGTCGCACTTCAGGTATAGGCGTCGTAAAAGTGTAAGGACTCGTGTCGTAGACATAAGAATATGCTATGACTCGAGCTCTGTCTGCCCTAAGGCTAATGCGTCCGATACCTATGTCGGCGTTCTGTAGTAATGATAGTATAATATAATAAAATAATTATACAGTGTATTTATAAAATAATATGTTGCTTAATTTTATTATACATTGTTCATAACTTTGCCAATAACACCATCCCAGGAGTGATTTGGGTATTGAGTGCCCCAAACGTGTTTGCAATCTATTAACTCAATTGTGAAGTTCATATATTTCATCAAGAGAATTAGGATTTGTGCTTCGTATCCATCGATTTTTTGTCTTGTATCATTTACGACGTATATGTAGGGTACAATCTGCAAATTATTTTTAAAATTAGCATTGTTATTTTAAATTAGATTTTTGCAATATTACATAATTAGTTGCTATAAATAATTTTTGGCCGTTTAAATTTGTCAACATTTTATTTATAATATGTTACTATGTATGTTTTAGTAAAATTTTATATTGTTAATATAATAAATAATATATGTATCCTTTTACAATAATTAAAGATGTTTTATTTTTACTTAAATATTAAACGTTTAATAATACAAATTACATTTATTATATTAAAATCAATTTGGAAAATTGTATTTTACATATGCACAGGTTAATAAACTTGTTACTTTCAGTTTTATAATAGAATATATTTTATTTTGTTTTTATATTGTTGAAATAATAAATATAATTTTATTTATGTAATATTAATATATTGTTTTAATTTAAAATATAATTAATATTTTAATTACAGAGTATATAATATGGCCATTATTTTATTATTCTTATAATTTATACTTGCAGTATTTTAATACTATTACACATGACAATATTAATATACACTCAATTAATATAGAAGAACAATAATAGCAGGATATTAAAAAATAATTGATATAAAATATAATTGTTATATTTAAAATGGGTTTCTTTGATAAAGGATAATTATAATTAGAGCTGTGCTATAAAATCAATTATTAACTTAGTCATGTTATTAATTTAAAATTGAGCAAGTTAAAGACAAGTTAAAGTTATATTTGACTTAGCATGTATAAATTACATATAGATTAGTAATACTAAATAGGCACTGTTAAGCACTTTATTATTTTGACTAGTTTTAATTATTATAAATTTATATAAAATAAACAAACAAAAATGTTAATTTGCTAAAAAACAAATTTGTGTTATAAAATAAAATAGTCCTAAATACTATACTGTGTAATATATTATTTATAAAATTAAAAACTAATAGAATAATAGTGCATTTTATTAGTGTGTGTATAATGTTCTAACGTAATTTACTTAAAATTAGTATTATTTTGTTATTATTAGTATTTTATTATTGTAGAGTACAATATAAATGTCAAGATAAAAAAATATATTATTAATATTTGTATAAATATTTAGATTAATTACTTCTTTCTCATATTTAAATATACCCTATATAGGTTAACAAATTAGAATAGCAATACAGTAATATTTATAGCCATTTTTATTCGACCAATTATGTATTGTAAAACTCCCCGCATAGAGTAGTTGTAATATAAGTTTAACAATGTATACAAAAGTGTTTTTATGTATTTAATTTTTATATTATTTTATATTAATTTTATAAGTATTTTTTAATATTACTACTTATACAAAATTTATATTTGTTTTATTTATTATATTGATACATATTTATTTATATTAATTTTGTGCGGATTAAAAGTATAATACTATGAATAATAGTTTTAAAAAAATATTTAGTTAGAATAATAAAAATAGCGGTAATGTCTCCATACATAAGCCATTTAAATGCAATGAATAATTGAATTAACTTAAATGGGTTTAAATTTTTTGTTTCTATATTACCATGTTTATATTTATAAAAATAATTATAAGGATTTACAAATAAATGATGCCAATATATCTTTAATCCAGAAGATAATATACGAGATAATCTATAAGGATAATTTAATTAATGATAAAATATATTTGCTATAATTATGTAGGCAAATATATGTGTATACATTTTATTAATATCATGTTCATATATTGAATGTTTTTGCAATGCAATTGCGTTAAAATCTTGATAAATATTTGTCTCATCATTAGATTCTGGAACAAATTGTTGGATTTTATATTGGCCAAGTATGTAATTTAATTTTGATCGTTGTAGTATTTTAAAGTATTTCTTAGGATTATTTTTTAATAATTTTATAGCGCTTAAATAATTCTCGGTAATTTCGTATGGAATTTTAATATTTCTAAAATGATATCTCTACATAAAATATAAAAATATTACATATAAATTAATTTTGTTAATACTATAAGTCAGAAAACATAATTTATTATAAATGCAAAATATATATTGATAGGTTTTATTTATTTATATACTAGTTTATAAAAAATAATATTTTATAATAATAAATAATTAAAATTATAAATATATTACCGTGATAATACCAAAATATTTCTTTGCCTCTCTATATGTAAGAAATTTTATATTGCCATTTATAATTGCTAATTTTAATTTATCAATCGTATCAATCGCATCTGTATATTGGGTGAGCGTTAAGTCGGTGTAGAGCTCTCCCGCATAGAGTAGTCGTAATACAAATGACAACAAAATCCAACTCAACATCAGTTGTCGGAGTGATGTCGGCGTTGACGACAACCGACCGATTGGTTGCGCGAATAGAGCCGACAATACTGACCATATTAGTGCAATATTTGGATATAATTTTATTTTATTTAAATTAATACTTATAATAAAATAAATTGCTATAAATGTTAATAATATTATCCAAATATGTGCGTCTAATGGTTGGAATAGGGATGACATGTATTGTCGCACTTCAGGTATGGGCGCAGAGAATGTGAACGCATTTGTGTCATAGACTCGCGAATGTGTTATAACTTTAGTTCGACTTCCTTTGACACTCATTCGACCGATGCCTATGTCGGCGCTCTGTTTGTAGATAGAGACAAGATTTATTGATAATTTAAAATTATGTATAAAACATACATGATCAACTATTTTGCCAACAATGCCGTTCCAAGTATGATTGGGATATTCACTGCCCCACGTCATCTGGCAATCAATCATTTTAATGGTAAAATTCATATATTCTTGTAATACTTTAATAAATTGTGCATCGTAACCATCGATTTGTTTTGATGTATTTAATATATTTATATACGGCGGATACTTAAATTAACGAAGTATTATTTAGTTATAAATTTAAATTTTAATTATATATTGATTTATACTTGAATAGTAGCTAGACCTAATGTTTTCATTTGAAGATTGTTTAGCATTGTACAAATTTTTAGTTTCTTGGATAATAATTTTTTTAAATATAATTTTATTTAGTATGATAGTTTTGCTATAATAATAACTTTGAGTGTATTTCTAAATAAATGTTATATTTTAAGTTTCTATATACTTGACATTTAAACATTTTCACAATTAACAAAACCCATTTTTAATAATTACATTTATGACGTATATTCATTAATTTTTACATAAAACACTAATCATTATAATTAAAAACAATAACATTACAACATAATAACACAATAACATGTTTTATAAATGATTAACATTACATTAATTTATATTAGTTAATTATTAAGAAATATATTTCAACATTTGCAAAATCAATTAATTATAAAAAGTATTAAATATATCTCAAAATCGATTTTTTATATAAACGCATTTAATTTGTAATAATTTAAATTAGTCATTGAATTAGTTTTGTAATTTAATATTAAATTTTTCTGAATAATTTTGTTACTACCATTCTCATTGAGTTAATTTTCTTCTATATTACTAAGTATAAACTTATGTTTGCATAAAAGGCGAAGCAACTAGTTACTTAATTGAAAAATTATTTATTACAATATTGCTTTTATAAAATTATTAGTAATTTTTAATTATACTTTAGATATTTTTTATTAATTTATTTATTTAATACTAGCATGGCATATTTAGCTTATAATGATTGGGTTTTAAAATGAATATAATATAAACAAATCCTATTATTTAACTTGTTACGTTTTTTTATGCGACGATGTAAATATTGTAGGTATAAATTTTCGTATTTTAATTATAGTAAAACAAACTTGGATAATTGTGTAGATAATTATTTTATAATATAATTTGTTTTAAATATTCAACATTTATAAATTTATTATTTATTTAGGCATATTACGTGTGATTTACATATTTTTTATATATAAAAAATACAATCTAACTTCAGAGACAATACAGAAAATATTTATTAATGAATATAAGTTAATATGAATATTAGCATTTTATTTATTAAATATACTATAATATATTTTCTTAGAAATTATTATATATAAATAAAATAGTATACTATAATGAGTTATAAATTCAATAAATGAGTAAAACATGTAAAATAAATATTAATAAATAAAATTTAAATGTTTTTCTATTAATTAAAATATATAATTAATCTTTTTAAAAATATTAACTAATATTTATTTAAATTCAATAAATTATTTAAATTGATTACAATTAGCAATCAACTTATTAATTCGTTAGTGTTTTGTACTAATATTTGAAAATATTGTTAATTTAATTTTTGTTTTTTTTATGATTTACTCATTTACATTTTGATTTTATTTTAATAAATTGACTATTTTTTTTAAAAAGTATTCAATTAGAAAATAAACAAAAGCGATAATATTAGCAAACAAATAATATTTAAATGCAATTGCTAATTGAAATAAATTCAACCGGATTAAACTTGGTCCATAAATATTATCTTGCTTAAAGAAGAATTATTTGGGTTTAAAATATAAACGTTGCCAATAAACATTAATTCCAGCGCTTAATACACGTGATAATCTATAATTTTTATAAAGCATATAGTTTCTATAATGTATATAGTAAGAATAAAATATTTTTACATTAAATTTATATCATGTTGATAAATGGAATGTTTTTACAACGCAATAGCGACAAAATCCATGTTAAAATTTGAATCATGGCTTGACGGTGGTACAAATTGTCTGATTCGGTATATATCGAACATCTAGATCAATTCAGTTTCCTTTAATACCATGAACTATTTTTTTGGGTAATTTCTTAGCATTTGCATTGCGCTTAATATATTATTGATAACTATATACGGATTTTTAATGTTTCTAAAATAATATTGCTAAATGAAATAAATATTATCATAAAATATAGATAAAATAATTGTATAGTTAATTATTTTTTATAATAAATAGATGCATTAATTACCGTTATTCGCTTATGGTTATTCTCCACTTGTTTAAATGTCAGATACTTGAAATTATTATTGATCATGGCAATTTTTAATTTATCAATTGTATCAATAGTATCGGTATATCGAGTGAGAGTTAAGTCGGTGTAGAGCTCTCCCGCATAGAGTAGTCGTAATACAAATGACAACAAAATCCAACTCAACATCAGTTGTCGGAGTGATGTCGGCGCTGACGACAACCGACCAATTGGTTGCGCTAAGAATGCTCTAAATTGTGCGAATAAAGCCGACACTACAGATAATTTCAGCGAAAAATTTTTGCAAACTTTGTTTAATATTATATATTGTAACGGAGAATATATTAAAATAATCGCCAATAGTATTGACTAAATATCTGCATTCAATGGTTGAAATAGGGATGACATGTATTGTCGCACTTCAGGTATGGGCGCAGAGAATGTGAACGCATTTATGTCATAAACTCGCGAATAGGATATGACTTTCGCTCTGCTCTCCAGAACACTCAGACGACCGATACCTATGTCGGCGCTCTATGTTATTGATATATTTATAAAACGCTTCTATTTAAAATAAATGAATGAATTTATACATGATCGATTATCTTGCCAATTATGCCATTCCACGTATGATTGGGATATTCGTTGCCCCACGTCATTTCGCAGTCAATTAGTTTAATGGAAAAATTCATATATTTCTGCAATACATGTATAATTTGTGCATCGTAACCATCGATTTGTTTTGATGTGTTCACAAAATATATGTATGGTGGATGATGCTTAAATTAATAACGAAATTAATCTAAATAATATATATTAACTAGTTTCAAGTACAATATTTACTTTGATTGTTGCTACTAACAATGTTTTCATTTAAAGATTTTCAAGCATTATGACAATATAACTTATAATAAAATAAGTATTTATTTCAATTTTAAAGCTATAAATAATACAGTTATTAGTTACTTATTTTAGAAAACGTACTACACAAAGAAAAACAATTAGTTTAAACGCACCAAAGTTAAACATTTTTGACGTGTTTAAGCGCATTTGTTTGTTTCATTTTAAAACATAGTGCTCACTGAATGTGGTAAAAGTGTGGTTAAACACACTAGTTTAGAATTCAATCAAATACACTATTAATTAATTATAAATAGTTTAGTGCACCATAATACACCGTTAAGTGTATTTATCACAAAATAGCGTTTAAACTCACCATGCTACAAACTGTTTGCTTTGTGTATTTTTATAAATCAGAATAGTTAATTTTAAAATTTATACTTGTAACAAGTTTAACTTGATCTTCAATAATTATTAAATTTAGTTTTTTAAATCTAAAAAAATTATGAAAATAATTTAGAATATTTTTATAAACACACAGTAAATACAGTACAAAAATAAAAATATCATTATATTTTAATAGTTTCTAATATTAAATTTAAATGTTTGGTATTAAAAATAAAATGTCAAACGGTGTACAATAAATTATTTGGGATTAAATTTTTATTCAATCTGGTTTGTTTTTTAGAAATGAATAGATGTAATAATATTAAATTAATACACCTTTTATTAATAAATGTTTAAAAAAAACAAATGAAACTATATTTAGACGGCGTTTATATAAACGTATTTATCGGATGTGTTAACCACCATAATTACTTTTATTGTACTTTTAAAATAATTAGAAAACTTAATTCCACACCTTTTGTAAATATAACTAATTATTGTTTTTGAAAATAAATTATAATATAATTGTTACAGAATTTAATAAATTAATTTAAATAAATTATTAAGAACACCTATTATTATGTATTAATTTAAAAAATTTTAAAACACATATAATAATTAAAAAGTGCACGCCTAACAGTTTTAAGTGTATAGCAAATTTAAGATGTTATAGATACATTATGCATGCTTAAATTATCCGCGAATGGATGGCCGTACGGCTACAGTGCATTCAACACAAACCAATACATTATAAAGCCAAACAAAACTTATAAATAAATAACAACTCATAATTAAATTTTATCAATTTAAAATAGTTTTTGTAAGTATATACTGCATTTCCAATAAATAGGACGGGCTCTAAAACCACATTTTCTCGGGAACGGGTTGGCCTATTTTGACAAACTTAAATTCAATTTGTAACCAGAGCAATTTTAAATATGTTAACTAATATAAAAATTAGCATAAATAGTAATTTCCATAGAACATAATGGGCAAATAATAAAATATTTATTTATTTGGAATAAACTAATAAAATTTATAAATATTTTAAAGTCAAATCAAAATAATTTACAATGTAAAACAATTTGAGCTAGGTTTTAAGCATTAAAATAAATAAATTAAAAAAATTATTAGCTAAAAATTTTGCATTTTTTAACATGCAAAAAACGAAATTCAATGATAATTTTTATATTAGTTAACATATTCAACATTACTCTGGTCATAAGTTGCGTGGGTGGATTCTGAACAAATTGAATTAAAGTTTGTCCAAATTGGTCAACCCGTTCCCCGAGAAATTGTGGATTTAGAGCCCGTGCAATTTATTGGAAACAGTGTATTTTATGTAAAAAATATAATATATTAATTATATTTATACATTTACCAGATACAATTATTCATTAACACAATACTATGTTTAAGTATATTTATGTTTATTAAAATTATTGTTAAAATATTGTTTGATTATTCATAACTATTTTAGATTATTTGCGTAAGCAAATATGCATATAAGAGCAAGAACTAGAATATTTTGCATGTTCAATTAGTAAAATAATATAAACAGCAATGTTTCCATAAAATAGATATTTAAAAATGATTGATAATTGAAATAACTTAAACCAGTTTAAACTTATTGCTTTAACATTAAAATGCGCAAATATTTATTAAAACCAGCACAAAATAAGCGTAATAATCTAAAATATTTTTAAGAATTATTATTTAAATATTTATTGGATAAATAATTGCATACATTTTATTAAAATCATGTTTGTATATTGAAGCAATCGCAAGTTTACATGTGTACAATTCCAAAATTGCTTTAGTTGTTTTTAAATATTTATATATATATATGAGATTATTCCATATATTTTTTAATGCATAAAATATAGTTTTTGTAAATAAATTCGTATATATGTAATATTACAATATTTGTTATAAATTATAATGTAATAACAAAAGTGCGATAAAATTTATTTTAGTCAAATTAGTCATAAATATAAATTATGCCATAGATTAAAATATAATTCTAATTTGCTGTATTAGTTATATAATTTAAAATAAATATAAATATTTTTGCAATGAATTATTTCAAATTAATTTAAATTTTTCAAAAAATATATGAACTTTAAACATTGCATTTAAGTATATAATAGATTCTATAATTTTGGCAAATTGTATGTAAAGAACTGGTTAAAGAACTAAACTGCTAAAATCACGGCGGATAAAAATAATTTTATTAAAAAATATATAGAATAAAAAGTTATCAGGAAATACAATAAATTATAGATCGAGATCACGAACACACACACGACGACGAGACTCTGAGCCTAACCTCCAGTTAGCTCAGCTCCGAGAAGACTAAACGATATCTCTCTCTCTCTCTCTCTCTCTCTCTCTCTCTCTCTCTCTCTCTCTCTCTCTCTCTCTCTTATAGCTGGAGCGCGACATTCGAGACCGCGAACCCAATCACTATGTGACCACTCAATAAATGCAACTCAACAAATATTAACCAGTTGGTTTAAAACATCTGATTTATACACCATATAACACTACCCTGATATCAAAATGTAAACAATTTATATTTTTAAAAAATTTTTTGCATGTTAAATCTCGATAATTTCGGTTTTGTTGTTATTTTATTCATGTGCGTGTAGCACTAGTAGTTTATTAGGCATGTTAGTAAATAATTATTATTAAATTAAGCAATGTTATAATTATCAGTTAAATTATTGCTTTTACTCTACATGCTGAAATAAATAAGTTATCTTACATTTAATAAAAGGTTCACTAAGAATGACTCAATCGAATATATGTAAGTTAATAACAATTAATTTTATTTGTTGATTTATACCTGATTTGGTGCTAAAAATAGTGATTTCATATTGTGATTGCTTAGCATTATTTAAATTTAAAAATATTTATTAAATAAATAATTAATAGTGATCTACATTTTTGTAATTAATATTTATAAAATAAACACAATAAACTTATTTGTCACTATAAAATAATATTATTAATGATTAATATTAGATTTTTATTGCATATATAATTATAAATAATAATAATAATTAATAATTATTTAGAAATATATATTTAAATAATTTAAGAATAAATAAAAATATTACAACAAGTATTAATTTGTAAAATAATTATTTTTTATATATGATAAAATTTACATTATCCAAGAATTTAATTGTTGTTAATAAGGTACGTATTTAATTTATTATTTATTACGCAATATATAACAAATAACGGAATTATCTATTTGTATAAATATTTTAAGCATAATAATCTTTATATTAAAAACAAACTATTAATAAACAATTTTTACAACTATAGTTGTAAGTAAAATATATACAGCATGGAGCAAAACTTAAAGTTCGATATTTTGATGAATATCTCGGGAACCGCTAAACCGATTTCAGAAATTTTTAATTCACTTTGTTTAGAATTTTGCAGAAAACTTTTTCACCAAGGCGATTTTGATTACCTGTAATATCAAAGTTATGTGAGTTTCACATTTTTGATTTCGTAATAAAACAAAATATAAACTTTATAAATGTAAATATTTTTCAAGTTATAACAGTAGAAATAAATAAAATAAAAACTTGAGATTAAATTAATACAATTTTAAATAATAAACTCTTATTAATTTAAATCTTTAATGTAAAAAACAAATCACATAATATTTTTCACATTATATCCTATGGGAAAATTTATATGCGATAAAATTTGCTATTGTTTACGGAATCAAAATCGCCTTGGTGAAAAAGTTTTCTGCAAAATTCTAAACAATGTGAATTAAAAATTTCTAAAATCGGTTCAGCGGTTCCCGAGATATTCATCAAAATATCGAACTTTAAGTTTTGCTCCATGCTGTATATATAACAAGAATTATAATTATATTTTATAGCTTAATAATATATTTATTGAATTAGTTATTTATGATGAGTAGACTTTATATTTTTATTTGAATTTGTCGTGCACATTTCTAAAAATAAAACAAGCATGATTAATTATAAAAATAATTTATAGTTGTCAACATAGTTTGCAGTTGCAAGCAATAGCAGCGGAATTCTGCTAATTAATACAATTAATTTAGCTTAATATAGTTTATGCAAACTTTGCGGCGTAATTGTTACATGTTAGGATAAAAATTTAGGATAATGAATAGCATAAATGTTATTTGTGAATAGCCTGGTTAGGCAGTAGCAAATAATAGCAACGTAGTAAGGCAAAAGCTTAAAAATTGAGAAAGTTTGTTTTTTATTTATATGTGTTACAATTAGAAAATAAAATCTTTAGTCAAGTTAAATTGCGTGCTTGCTATTAATTTATTTTACCATAAATTTTTATAATTACCATTGAACATTTTACAATTATATAGTGTTTATATTTTGTAATGTTAATAGTGTAAATAGGTGCATAATAAAATTTTTAAATAGTTCAATGGTATATATAAAAGTTTATTGTTAAGTAAGTTAATAGCAAGCGCGCAATTTAACTTAACCGGAGATTTTATTTCATAGTTACAATCTGCTCAATTTAATTTGGTAAATTAAACTAATTATTACTACATTCTAAAACTAATTGCACTAAGAAATATAATATAATCTTATATTATAATCTTTAACAAACATTCAATTATAATAGCAACAATCGCACAAATATTGCCATACAAATAATATTTAAAAACAATCAATAATTGAGATATATTAATACTATTTATGTTAGTCTGTTGCACATTTTCTATTTTAGATAGATCAGCGTATGATTTTATATATAAATTGTACCAATGTGTATTAAGTCCCGAGCATAATATTCGAGATAATCTATATGATATTTTACAACGAATATAGTGTTAATGTTAAATATATTATAAAATACAAACTTATTATACATTTTGTTAATAACATGTAGATATTTTGAATGTTTTTGCAAAGCAATTGCAACGAAATCAGTATAAATATTTGATTCATCGTTATATTTCGGCACAAACTGTCGAATTTGATTTTTACCAAGCAGATATTCTAAATACTCACGTAATTGTATTATAAAGTATTTTTTCGGGTTATTTTTTAATAGTTTAAGCGAGTTTGTATAATTATGCGTAATTTTATACGGATTCTTTACATCTTTAAAATAATATCCCTAATTATAATAAAGTAATTTCAATTATACAATTAGCATATTATAAAGTATAGTGTATTATTATTTTTAATTACCATTATTAAGTTAAAATATATCGTTGCATCGCTATATGTTATAAATTTATAATTATTATTATTAATTGCTAATTTTAATTTATCAATCGTATCAATAACATCGGTATAGCGGGTGACTGTCAGCGTCGAGTAGAGCTCTCCCGCATAGAGTAGTCGTAATACAAATGACAACAAAATCCAACTCAACATCAGTTGTCGGAGTGATGTCGGCGTTGACGACAACCGACCGATTGGTTGCGCCAACAGTGCGCTCACGACTGACCATTTGATTGATGTATTTTCGTAAATTATATTTATAATAAAATTAATTAGATAATAAATCATTATAATCGCCAATAGAGTTATCCAAATATCTGCATCTAATGGTTGAAATAGGGATGACATGTATTGTCGCACTTCAGGTATGGGCGCAGAGAATGTGAAAGCACTCGAGTCGTAGACTTGCGAATATTGTATAACTTTAGCTCTATTTTCCATAACACTCATCCGACCGATGCCTATATCGGCGCTCTGTTTGTGGAAAAAGTTAAATTTTATTTTAATGAGCTAGGTATATATTAAATATACATGATTAATAATTTTGGCAACAATGCCTTTCCACGTATGATTGGGGTATTCAGTGCCCCAAACCATTTGGCAATCAATTATTTTAATGGAGAAATTCATATATTGCTGCAATACATATATAAATTGTGCATCGTAACCTGCGATTTGCTTTGATGTATTTACATAATATAAATATGGAGGTAACTAAAATCATAAATCAATATATATTTATTAGTTAAACTTTGTTATTAGTTATATTTATTACATTTAATTAATTTAAAAAAATTAATTATATTTTTTAATCTCTACCTGATTTGTGGCTAAAAATAGTGTTTTCATATTCAGATTGTTTAGAATTATTTAAATTTGCAAAATATTTACTGGATTTTTGTTATTATTATTTTAGCCAATATAAAATAAACATTTATGTAAACTTTAATTAACATAATAATGTCGTTATTATAAAAATAATAAACACAATTAAAACTATGAATTAATGTTTTTACAGATTATTATAAGATAGAAGTAGCATTTATAGTTATAATTAACTATAAAAATATTACAATAAATATAAAAAGTAATTGTTATTTAAAAATATATAATCAATATATTTTAAAATAAATAAGAATATTACAAAAAATATTAATTTTGTAAAATTAATTATTTTTCATAAATGATTAAAAAAATGTATTTTGCTAAAATTGTTATTTAGAAATTATGTATGTAATTAATGTTTATTTGTTTATCATAGAATATATTAAAATAACAGATTTATTTACTTGTATAAATATAAGTAGCACTAAAAACTAAATATTAAAATATAAAATAAATAAACCATTTACACACAAAGTTATTTATACGGTAATATTATTAACAAACTTATTAATTAGTTTTTAGTTATGTTTAAATTTGTACCTCATTCAATTATGACAATAGTATTATAATTGTTTGTTTGTTTGTATTTATTAATAAATGTATTACAATCTGTGCAATTTCTTTTATTAAACTTAAATAATTAGAATATATACATTATAAATCTAATTGTAAACAAAAATATAGAATATATGATAAACTGAAACAAATATTCAATTATAATTGCAGCAATTGCGCAAATACTACCATACATATAATATTTAAATGCAATTGCTAACTGATAAATATTCAGCCGTATTAAACTTGTTGCATTAATATTATTCTTGAGAAATAATTTATCTGGTTTAAAATAAGAACGTTGCCAATGAATATTAATTCCGGCGCATAATACTCGTGATAATCTGTAATTATAATAAAGGTTCTAGTTATATCATAAATATAACAAACATAAAATACTATTTTACATTTTATTAATATCATGTTGATATTTTGAAAGTTTATGCAGTACAATAGCAACAAAATCAGTATTAAAATTTAAATCTTGGCTCTGAGGCGGCACATATTGTCGGATTCGATACGTGCTTAGCATATGTTTCAATATAATTTCCCTTAGTCCCATGAAGTATTTTTTCGGGCTATTTCTTAACATCTGAATTGCGGATGATATATTATTGGTAACTATGTACGGATTTTTAATGCCTCTAAGATGATATTGCTAAATGAAATAAATATTAACTAGAATGAAATATTAACAAAATAATAGCAGGGAATTATATAATAATAAATAATAAGCAATTATTTAAAAATGCTTATTACCGTAATTTGCTTATGTCTTTTCTCCGCTTGTTTAAATGTTAAACATTTAAAATTATTATTCATCATGACAACTTTTAATTTATCAATTGTATCGATTGCATCGGTATATTGAGTGAGGGTTAAGGCCGAGTAGAGCTCTCCCGCATAGAGTAGTCGTAATACAAATGACAATAAAATCCAACTCAACATCAGTTGACTGAGCGATGTCTGCGCTAACGGCAACCGACCGATTGGTTGTGCAAATAGCGCCGATACTATCGACCACTTGAATCGATAATTGGCGTAAATTTTATCGACAATAAAACTAATTACAAAATATATTATTATAAATGATAATAATATTATCCAAATATCTGCGTCTAATGGTTGGAATAGGGATGACATGTATTGTCGCACTTCAGGTATGGGCGCAGAGAATGCGAAAGAACTTATATCATAAACTTGAGAATAAGTAATCACTTGATCTCTACGAGCGGTGACACTAATACCGCCGATGCCTATATCAGCGCTCTGTGTATTTAGAAATTGTAGCATTGAATTTTAAATTGATTATACTGCATAAATAATTACCCTGTTAATTATTTTGCCAATAACACCATTCCAGGTATGGTTAGAGCTCTCGACACCAAACGTGAGATGGCAATCGATTGCTTTAATGCTAAAATTCATATATTTTTGCAGCACAAATATAAATTGTGCATCGTAACCATCGATTTGCATTGAGTTGTTGACAAAATACATGTAAGGTGGAATCTGAAATATTTGCATATTATTATTTTTACCTATATTATTTATACTTGGTTTTTTATTTCTGTTTAAATTTGTACCCCATTTGCTGCTACAGTCAATGTTTTCATATTAAGATTGTTTATCATTGTTTCAATGTTTTATTAATATAATGTACGTTTATGAGTATTTGTTTAAAAATTTTCAATCGTTTACTAAAGGTAATCCTCTCCTATACGAATACACTGTACCATCGACCTTAAATAAAAAATAAATATGTTTTGATAAATATGTTTAAATATTTGCATTTATTCATTAAATATAATAATATAATTGTATTTGTGTGGTAAATAAAATACATACATTATTGTAAATGTATTTAAATTTTTTTAAATAAAATTTATATGTAAATATTTATTCTAGTATTTAGTAATGGATCAAATATGTTAAACTGATAAATAACATGTTAATAAATTATTAAAATATTTAGACAAAATTACAAATTATACATTAAAAGTTATAAATTTTTAAAAATAAATTCTGAAATATAATTTTAAATATCAATGCAAAAATCTAAATAATTGCAATTAACACAAGAGTATTTCATTATGAACTGGAAAAAATGATTATACAGTAATTAGATCATTTTTATATTTATGCCAAATTTAGATTAAAATTGCTCATAAATAGCTAGGGATAAATAATTGATGT
>JAQIXC010000760.1:0-20505 GCA_034697605.1 Metabelba pulverosa | reverse complement strand
GACCGCATACTTGTGCTCGAGTTCGGCCGCATTCGCGAAAACGATTCGCCGAATAATCTGTTGGCGAATACGGACTCAGTTTTCTATAGTCTCGCAAATGAAGCGAAAATCGTTTAATTAATTAATCGTTTTATTTAAGCAATTATTTTATATAAAACAAAAGTTTATTTTTCTATAAATTGTACCATGTTTTTATGAACTAACAAACGCGCTTAATTTTGCGTGATTATTATGCTAAATTTATTTTTATACGTATTTTAGAATAAGAATAATTTTGTTTAATGAGTTGTTACTTTTATAAGAAATTTTATTAGCATTGATCGTGAATAAAACTATTTTTTCATTTTACCATGACACTTTAAACCAGTTAGTTAGTTAGTTAGACACTTTCAGTAGTTACTAATAATCTCATTTTTAATGCAATTAAATGCTACAGTTAGCTACTTGGTAAATTAGTTTTCGCAAAAGTCACTTGAGTAAATACTTTTCATAAATATAACAGGGCATATTAAATGTGCAAACGTTTTTAACAGTATAAAATATTGCACAGTATAAAGTCAATATTCTTGACAAAAAAGGTTTTCTATTTTAATTATAATAGAATAAATACGATAAACAAGTAATTTTTAATAGTAAATAAATCAAAGTATCATGTTTAATTACATTAGTTTATAAATAAAATTATTTTGTTACTAACATTAATACAGATATTATGTTAATTGATTAAATGTTTATCAAAATAAAAATTACATATAAAAACAACATTGCTTATTTACAGCGCAATCTGCACAGACAAGTTTTATAATCAAGGTTAAAACATGTTTAAAATAAAAATTCTACGTGATTATTGCAAATATACATTGAAAAATTATCGAATTTATATCATTCTCAATAAGATATAATTAAACAGTATAACCACACATTCACTACCATGTGCATTTTTAAAATAAATATTTAACAGTATAATTTAACATTGAATATCGTTATATCACTGCTATCTAACGGTTATGCAATGCACTCTCACTTCGACAGTGAGTGGGAGAGGAGGTGGTGGAGGAGGAGAGCGAGAGGGACACCGATATGGGTTAGGAGCGTATGGGAGAGGGAGTGCGAGAGCTCTCGTCGACTGTCGAAGCGTTGGTTTGCGCACCAAATCCGTGTCATTCAGATGTGAGCCAAACGACGAGAGGGTCTCCGCTTCGAAAACCCACTCAACAAACAACACCGAATCGGACCGAATGGCTATTGCGCGGCCGGTCAAGCGCTCGGCCGACCGATGGCCGGTCGGCGCCGCTCTACTGCTGGTCGTCGCGATGTTCGCCACTACGATCGGTCCAACCGAACAGCGTATGTATCGATTGCACTGTTTATTGTCCGAAATATGTTTACATTTTTTTGTTGTGATTTTGCTATTCATTGCTGTTTTGTATTGTTTACTGAGTTTTGCGTTCAATTCAATCGCCGATTGTTTACATGTTTTTCGTATTTAATTGTGTTTTTGATGTTTTATTTTACCGTTTTTTGTCCCGATTTTTACCCCGATTTTTGTGTTTTCTCGTGCGATATGACTGTGCTATACGCCCGTCCCTATTCAGAGCTGCCGTTCCCCTAATAGTGATATTTTTTTCGCATTAATTTGTTATCAAATAAAATGCATTTTTTGTTTTGTGTTTGTGTTTTATTGTTGTTTTTAGTATTAAATTACAGCAAAACTGGCATTAATTGAGTCGAAAAATATTTGGGTTTTGTTTACAAATTATTTCTCGTTTTTATGTCTCGTTTTTTGCGTTTAAAACTGTGTAAACAGTGTTTTTACGCTTCTCATTGTTTTTGCGCTAATACACAGTATATTTTTCGTGCGTTTATACAGTTTACAATAGTAGAGTATAAGCGGGGATTAAAGAATTACAGAATATACAGCATAATTTTTTATGGCAGTCAGTAATTGAAAAGTATCGTGCTAATAAACATGGGCTAAAATTATTTCGGTTTGTATAGGACTTATGCAGTATTTATTCTATTTATGTAACATGATTAAATTATTAAATTATCGTTTCTTAAATAAACAATCGCTAACTATAAATCTAATTTTGAGCATTGCTATTTTATAAGCGAATTTTTGTGTACAGTATATTTTAGAACATATTGTTATGTAATATTTCGACCGAAATATAGTCGAATTTTGTTTTCAATTACACAAAAGAGAGCGTAAAATGCAATAAATATTTGATTGCATATACTGTATAAAACTACATAGATACAAAACTCTACACACATATAATAAAAACCGCATCGATTTAATCAAGCATGCTAAACATAAACACGATGTGCACAGGCCGTTATGGCCTCAATTCGTTCTAAAATTCATCATTATAAAATTTCTTTCAACATTCTCTCTGGCCGTATTTCTACACAGCTTAAATAAACAAAATTGCAATTAAAATGCGAAAACAATTATTCATGCCAAAAAACGCATTTGCATAAATGATCTAGCTCGGCAACAGAGACAAAAGAAATTCACATGCAATTAAAATTTCAATTATACTGTACGAAATATACATTTTTATTTTTATTGCGAGCGCTAATCACTAGTTGTGTTTATACTGTGTAGAAGTGAGTCGAGAGTTGAGACGCTGTTTCCGATCAACACAACTGTCGGATAATACGAGCGATAATTGGCTACGAATTCACAGACACTTACACTACAGTCAAGACTGTAATGCAAAACACTTGACGTCCCAAACGATAGGCCCATATCCGGCCCGAGTAGTCGCGCGAAGAGCACACGTTTCGCACCCAAGGATCCCATACCTCCCGCTCCTAGCTCTCTCATCGACTTCCTCTCCCATTCCCCTAACAGTAAGCTTCAATCAAAGACATGAATACATAATACAAATCCCGAACACACTATACATCCCAAACTGTTGGCTCATGCCTGGGCCGAGTAGTTGCACCCAAGGGTCCCAAACCTAACTCCTAACCCTCCATCGACTCCCCCTTCCATTCCCCTAACAGTAAACTGGAATCAAAGACATGAATACAAATCCCAATTAAACACTTTACGTCTCGAACGATAGGCCCATATGAGGGCCGAGTAGCCGCGCGAAGCACCCGAACCTAACTCTCCTAACCCTTTCTCACTTACTCACTCTCTCTCCCTATACAGTGAACTGCAATCAGTTCGAGTCGTCGCGACAGCTGTTTCCGCTGCGCTCGTACCGCGACGTCCAGGTCTACCACTTCGTCGTACCCGCGGACGTAGTCGAGGCCAAGTGGCGGCTGAACGCGAGCGCCGGCGACTCGTCGGCGATGTCGACATTCCGTAATTCGATCAAAGCGTACTCGGCGTCGACGAACAGCCTACTGGGCGGGCGTGGCTGCGAAGCGGTCGACCTGACGGTGCATCTGCGCTGGGGAAGCCTACCGGTGCTCAACATCAACAACGCGTCGCTGCCGGACAACTGGGTGGAGGACGCCGAGCACCAGTACGCGATTGAGATGAAGAGCGACGCGCAGCTCGTGACGTTCAACGTGACCAACCCGGTGCCCGGCGACTGGTACGGCATCGCCTACCTGACCAAAGCCGACGATCGTATCGCGCAGAAGGGTCTCGGCGTTGACTGTCAGCACAAACTCACCGCTAGTCTCGCGTTCAAACGCGTCGCCGATATGCCGGCGCCGAACGCCATCACTGTCCTCACGCCTACCGTTCCTATCGTACAAAACTTGACTGAATCGGCGAACTATCGCTTCTACTTGAGCGCCAACTGTTTCAGTGCCAAACTAGTCGTTCAGCAATTATGCGCACAATTAGCTGACGCGTCAACCGGTGATTCGGGCGCCGTTGGGCCCGGCAGATGTCGGCTCGCGGTCTACGTCCGCGCGTTGGCTCTGCCGTCGCCGCTCGACAACGACTTCGCCTTCAACTGCAGCCGCGGAGTGGAAGGCCAGTCCGAACGGACGGAGTGCGGGTTTGACATGCATTCGCTGCGCACCGACGGCTGGATATACGTGCAGATCCGGTCGCTCGAGTTCGGCTCGGGCCTGAGCCGCCAGGCCGACCCGGTTAGCTTTAACCTGCAGCTAATTATCGATCAAAGCCAGAACTGCTTCAGCACCGGCAGCGACCCGTCGAGTGCGGCACTACTGGCGCAGCCGTTGCCAACCGAACAGTTACCGGTGGTCACCACCTATTCTAGTCATCTCCACCCGAGCGGCGGCGGTGTTGGCGCGAATCGAACCGCCGAGACGACAGAGCCATTCCGTCCGAACTACGTACGGCTCACCCGCTACGACACACTCAGCAGTTTGGAGTACAAGTACAGTCACGTCGACGCCACGGCATTCGAGCCGAACCGCAACGTCTCGGTCTTCTTCGACATCGGCACCGACCGGCCGTCGGTACTGGAGTTTGGCGTCGGCCCGCAGTCGGACATCGGCGGCACCCTATCGATCGACTTCGCGATCTCGCCCTTCACGAACACCAGCACTCAGAACGTGTCCGTCTCCTTCTGCCTGCAGTTCGGCCGCGTCGGCCTCCCCGCCAGTTGGAGCTGCCTGCGCGAGCTCGCCGTCAACACGAGTTCGGCCGAGTTTAACGACGGCACGGCGATCAAGACGGCGCTCATACCGTTCCCGAAGCCGGGCAACTGGTTCGTGACGCTGAAGGTCGACTGCTATCACGTCGACTACGCGCTCGTCGATCGGGAGTCGATTCCAGTCGCGTGCGACGCGAACCACACGTCGATTCTGCTCGACATTGCGTCGTCGCCGTGTCTGCACTCCAAGTGCGGCAATCGCGGCAAATGTTTGCAGTATCTCAACGGCGGCGTTCTCTTCAGCTCCTGCTCGTGCAAAGCAGGTCAGACTCTCTTCCATTCCCCTTACTCTCTCATTCTCCTTACTCTCTCTCATTCCCCTATTCTCCCGTTTCTTTACCCTATCATACCCATGCTTTTCTATTTTGCCTACTCTCCCATTCCCCCCACTCTTTCGTTCCCTCCCTTTTTATCATTCCTATTCTCTCTCCCGTTCCTCTTCTTTCTCGTTAGTGTATATTATTCCTTCTGCTTGTCTCTCTCCTGTTCCTCTCTTTTATGCAATTTGAATGCGTATTAACTAATCGATACCCGACTTATCCGCTCCGTTAGGCTGGAAGGGCTGGTTCTGCAACGACGGCTCACAGGCCATACCCGAGGATCAACTTCTGCTCAACTTTTTATTACTCACATTAAGTAACGTTATGTTCATTCCAGCGGTCATTCTCTCCACTTATCGCAAGCACTTCACCGAAGCGTTGGTTTACTTCACGACTATGACCTCATCCACTGTAAGTCCTACTGCTCGTGCCGTTCCCCTCACACACAAACACACCCTTTTTACTGGTATTAACCCATTATTTTCGCGCCGATACTCATCCAATCCCTCTTTGCACTCAAGCTATACCACGCGTGTGATTCGGATTACCCGCAGTCGTACTGCGCCCTCAACATCAATGTCCTGCAGTTCGGCGACTTCTACTCGGCCATACTGGCCTTCTGGGTTACGCTCGTCACGCTCGCCAACCTGCCCGACCGCGGCCGGGCGTTTTTTCACCTGTTCGGCGGTATACTCATCGCGTTTGCTGTCGAGACTGACCGAACGAGTCTATGGGTGCGACAAATCGATTGCGTTTTTATATACCATTCCTTTAATGCAATTATGTTTTCGATTACATATAGGCGTTCGCACTGCCGGCTGGCATTGGAGCGGGAATTCTGGTCATCTCATGGGTGAGTAGGCGTTGCGCGACTGGTTGTGCCAGTGATTTGCGAATTCATTAAATTATTTTTGAATTTATGTATTGATTATATTTGTTGTTGTCGTCCGAACAGCTCTACCGGTGCTGTCGCAAGTCATGCTACCCGAGCGGCCGGCTCTGGATCTTTAGTATAGTGCCCGGCATCGCGCTAACTGCCGGCGGACTAGTCGTCTACGCGTTCTTCGAAACGCAAGACAATTACGCCATCACTCATAGGTTCGGCTCAATTCTTAACTTATGATTGAAAACTCGTATCTAATCGCTGTTTTGCATACCTGGGTTCGGCACCTGTAGCTGCTGGCACTCGATCATGGCGTTGGCGCTCGTGTTTCTGGTGCCGTCGATGCGCGCGCGCACCGACGACGACGACGAGAGCGGCGCCGGCGGCGGCAAAGGTACTGACACTGAGACATATTATGAACTAATCGGCGAAGAGGGCTCGCACTTAGCGCGCGCTCTGCCCCGTTAGACGGGGACGGGTAGGCGCACCGGCAGGAACGGGAGGAACAGTAGGGTCTAAAGACCCGATTTTCCATATCCTTTACGATAAACACATTTTTAACGCTTCTATCAGTGCTTTCGATATCAATGTCCGGAAAACGTGAAAATAGTATTGAAATTCTCGATTCAAAGACGAATTAAAACTCAATTTTTTTTTGCTATTATTTCGTTAAAACAAATCACAAATTTTTAACGCTTTATATACAACGTTTAAATATCGAGATAATAGATGCAAAAAAAAGCAACTTGATACTTAGCTACACTCGTTTCGTACGCTATATTGATATATTTAGTCACAAATATTATGCTTTAATTTATTATCTAATTTATAAAATAAATTACATTTTTAAAAACAAACTTAATATGAATTTTTAATTAACGCAAAAACAAAACCGTTTTGTAGGCGATGTTAAATATTTTAGTCACGAATACCATGCTTAATTTATAAACTAATCGGTGATTTATAAAAACAAAAATATTTATTACGATTTTCAATGATATCAATGATCTCCTAATCTGTAGTAAAAACCGAACCATATATTTGAAAATTACGAATAAAAGACTCGTTTTTATTTCGATGTGATAATTGATTTTTGTTTTTCTTTATTTCTCTTATTTCCTGCGCTCTCTATCTGTCCGCACGTGTAATGTCTGTGCCGGTGCTCTCTCTCGGCTGCACAGTACCGATGCCAAACGCAAAGTTAGCGCACGTGGAGTGGCGGCCATCGCACACGAGTTTTAAGTTCTTGAACGACGACATCGATATGTTGTGACCGACATATGTCTGAGTGTTTGCCCGGTTGGGGTGTCGGCGCTCTCTCTCGCACCCGAACACTAAACTCTACTCGTTATTACCGCAACTGACCAGTTGTTTCCATTCGATTGCGACTTTTTAGTGATTTTTTCCGACAATTAAATCCGATTATTGTTTTAGTCATCCAATCAATACATGATATTTCATATTCCAAGAGCGCCGTCCGCACACATCCCGGTGTTCCTCATCCCCCGGTGCTCTCGTTTGTTCGCACCAGTATCTTATCGCCTAACCTCTGGTCATTTTTACCGTTTTGATTTTCAATTTAATCACGCTTATTTTATCGGATATTTAGTACTGAATCTTAATTATGAATTAATTTGATGATTGTTTCGAATAATTTTATTAATTATTTGATTTTAAGCCATATTTAGCCAATTGTTTAAATTGATAAGTTTATTTTTTTGATATAACCAAAGATACCATGTTTTAATTACCATGTTAATTACTGAATTACCAATAATCTGTGAGAAATGATAGCCAAATTGTTATCAAGCATAAATGAAACCCTCGTTATACTGTTGATATTTATTAACTCAATTACTCAAACGAATTGAACAAATCTATTGTTGAGATTAGTTTTTGTTGAGATTTTAGGTTTTATGCGATTTTTTGAGAGAATAAACACTTTTTTGAATAATGTTTGAATAGTTTAACAAATTATACAAAATATTAAAACAAACAAACAAGTATAAATTTAAAAAACAAAGTTAGTTTGAGCGCAACTTATTATATCGACGATTGCAATACAAAATATACATAAATTAAAACTAAAAACTCGAATCAAAACTCGCGAATAAAAGTACCGAACAATCGATAAATACTATCTATAATAACAAAATAATTTCTACTAAACCATCGCTACAAATATTAAACTATATTAAACTAACTAACTCAAATTTTATAATAACAAGTATAAATATGTAACTAAATAAACTGATTGTTAATTTATAACTAAAAAATCTATTGTTAAAAAGTTTTATCGAATTTGAATTAAAACTAAATTTTAATGAAAACAACAACAAAAAAACGAGATTTCTATTCAAATATTTGCGAAAACATATTAATTCGTGTTGATTCGCGTTCGCCTGGATAAATTCACCCTAATCATGCATTAGCACGTAATTTTAAGCCTCAATATTGCTATCACGGCACAAATTTACCCGCGTAATACTTTGAATACACAATCAACACATTAATCAAATGTTTCTTGGTACGATTTATGCACGGTTTGTAACATGGCAATAGTTGTGGCATATAAAAGGTACTGTATAAAATATACTAGAAATTCAGATCTCATATGCCTGCCCTATTCGTACCTACCTGCGCCCATATTAAACATCAGCATCGAGAGCAAGATCTAAGCATGTGCAAAACAAATATCTTATTGGTATAACGGTTAGCGTACGCGCCAGTAGCCCAACTGGCCCGGGTTCGAATCTAGCAAGGTTTTTGTAGTTTTTTTAGCGAAATAATTATGTAGATAGAATATCACAACTATCTAAAAATCGCAAAAAAGATCTTGGCGATCTGGGGCTCGAACTCAGGGCATAGATCTGTTCTAAATGATAGGGCGCTCTAACCGCTCGGCCACTGGAGCTATAACTATATTATAAACTCTACACTTCTGCTTGAGAGAACTTACGGACTTGGTGAAATTAAAGCGAAATTAAACAATTTAAACATGCAAACAATCGCATTACACACTGTACCATCAATTCACAACTAGTTTTATGCATTGCAAAACAACTCGAAATAAAAAACAAAACGCATTAATGGGTGAAAAAGTCGGAAATTTATTCAATGTTTTTCGAAATTAGCAAAAAAAGAGTCGAACAATCGGTGTATTTCGGCGCCTACTTATCAGCCCTTCCCTGCGCTATCCTCTGGAGGAACGCCTGGCCCTTGTTTTTGCGGAAATTCTCGAACGGGTCGTTGGCCGCGCTCTTCACGCCGACGCCTCTGTACATCTCCTCCCGTTCCCGGACGTCGCCGCCGCGGATCGGATCTAAACGGCACCGAAAAAGTCGATTAGAAAACGAAAAAACATATATAAAACGCGAAAATTGCGTCAATTTTTCGCCAATTCCAACCTTGAATGCCCTGTTCGGCGGCGCCCAACCCGCTGGCGCCCGACCAGCCCATCTTCTTAAGCATTTGGTGGCCTTTGTTCGACTCGTCGAGACGGGTCGCGTCGGGTTTCGTGTAAGTGCTGCGCGAAAAGAGATTGACGTTAAACGGGTCGGCATTTCGGAGTACGGGTGCAATACGTACGCAAAGCTCGGCGGCGGCGACGACGACGACGACCGGCTGCGCGACCGATGCGCGCGAACGGCTGGACTGCGGCTACGACTGCGACTACGGCTACGCGATCGCGAGTATCGTTTTCGAGCGCCGGGTGGCGATCGGCTCCGGCTTCTGCTTCTGCTGCGCCTCGGCTTTGACTTTCGAGGACTGGTATCGGAAAAACAAACACATAATTGAAATCCAAATCAAAAACCGATTGATCGAATCGGAACATCGAATCCGATCCGAACGGACATACCTGTCGTCTTCCCTGTACTCCCGATAGCGGCGCTTCGGCGACGGACTGCGGTGTTTGGCGCCGGACTCGCTGTTCTTGAGTCGCGTATTGTTCTCTATATTTACACTATTTTTCGCAACACTTTTGCCGAATGGGTCGGCGCTGTCGTTGTCGGCGCCGTCGGCAGTGCTGTCCGAGCGCTCGAGCGCCTCCTCCTTGAGCTTCTTGGCCTGCGATTTGGCTTTGAAGAACTCGTAGAGACCCAACTGTTCCCATCCGTCGCTATTCCGGGGCCGCTCGTGAGTGGGCGGCGCGTAGAACATGTCGACCGCCTGCAGGAGGCGCTCGTTCGGCGGCGCCGGCGGCGGCAGTCGAATGTCTTTCGGCACAATCGGCTTATACTCGAAGTCTTCGAGTCGGACCAACGGCGCCATTAGGCCGGCGGGCAGTTCGAAGTACGGGACGTCGGGAATCACTTCCTTCGGCGGAATGGGCGCCGCGTTCTGATGGATGCCGGCGCTGAAAAACTGCGGATTGGGAAGCGACGTGGGCGGCGGGAACGGCGCGCCGGCGAGCGGGTTGGGCGGGAACGGCTGACTGGCCTGGCCGACGAGCTGCTGCGGCGGCATTTGCGGAACGGGCGGACCCATACCCAAGCGGATCGGCAGTTGCGGCGATTGATGCAATTGCGGCAATAGGAGCGGTTGCGGCGACTGAGCGGCGTTCGACGTCGGCGGCTGTGCGGGCGGGCCGGGGCCGCCGACGCTCTGCACCTGTAGGAACATCGGCACCGACGTCGGCGGCGGCTGATCGAACTGCGCGACCATTTGCGGCGGCGGCCGCGCGCCCAGGCCTTGCGACTCGAATTGCTGAACGAGCGACGCGCGGGCGCCGAGACTGCCCGCCTCGAACTGCCCGATCATCGGCGGCCGGTTGGCGAGCGTAGACGGATCGAACTGCGCGACCATCGGCGGCCGTGAGACCAGATTTGGCGGTTGGTTTGGGGGCAGTAATACTGAAACTATGGGCGAAAATTCGAGTATAATTTCATCGCCTGCTGGGAATGGTATCGAAATGCATACGTCTGGGCACTGACGGGTGGCCGCCGGGCATCGGCGAACTGACTGACATCGGCAGCGACACGACCGGCATTTGCGGCACATTAGCGGCCATTTGTTTCTGTTGCTAGAGATCGGGGAATAGAACGGAAACCCGTTTTTAGATTAGGGGTTCGGCAGGTAATGAGCGATTCGGGGCGAGTACTTGTAGCGCTTGGAGGGCCTGTATCTTCGCCTGTATGTGCGCGACGAACTCCGAGTGCTGTTTCTGCAATTGGCTATATTTCGCTAACTGTCCGTTCGTGACGGACGCGACCTGACCTGAAAATTCATTCAAAAGAGCACTCTATTCGGTCGGACGTGTGCGTGTGTTTGCGCCGTAGGTGTGGCCGCGAATCGTGCGCCGATTTAGTGCCGAATAGGAGAGAAGAGGAAAACAGAGAATAAACATTCGGTTCGATCGGGTATTCGGGCGACCGGTGGAGTGGCCGGACCCGACGGTAATGTATGATATCTTTCATTTCATATTCAAAATATATAATTCATTTGATATTAAGATATGTATAAAAATCAAACAAACTTTTCAAATGTTTCTCAACCTATAAACAGTGTGTATTTTTGCACGGAATAGATAGAATGTTTTGTTTTTTTTTTCGCTGAAATTGGATTGTATTTTAAAACTCAAGTTTTTTTCATGTTTGTATTTAAAAATCAAAATTGAAAAACAAAATAAAATTCAAAACAAAATTGAATTAAAAACAAAATTAAATCAAATTTATAGACAAAAGGAAAAAGAAATCAAAATATATGTTAAAAAAATTTAAGTTACTATTGGTTTGAGAAGAGAGACAAAAAGTTATATCAAGAATAAAAATATCAATTTAATGGTTAGATACGGATTTGGTAGTTGTTAAGAGTGGGGTTAAGAGAGGTATTTCGGGAATGGGAGGGCCGGGAGGGTGAGTGGGGCGGCCGTAAGTAAACAGTGCTTTACCTTATAGTTAGCCAAAGCCATCGCTGGGTTTTGTAACTTCTATTCGAATGTGGAAAACAACAACAAAACAGTTTATATTCTCGTCTTTTTTTGCATTGTTTCAAGATAGTTTTTTGAAGTGCGATTTTTTAAAATTAAATTACACAGATATTATGTATATATCTGCGTTTTTAGGCATTGTTTAGCACAGAATGTTTTACAAAAGCCTTACGTCCAGTAATGTGCGCTCAAAGTACTGATTCATTTCCCACAACTTGAGAAGCTGTTTGTGAAATAGTTCATACATTTGAAAAATTCGGTTTAAATTAAGCATGTTCATTTTGTTCAATAAGTTCAAGGGCTAATTAGTTCGAAAAACAGCGATTGCGTTCATTGGTTCTCCAGTTTTACAATAATTTTATGAAGTATTTCGACTCATTTTACTACAGATTCGTTGAGTTTGTTCACAAAATTCAATTCAATTTTTATTCTAAACTTATGTCTTTAAATCGAAAACTGTTTCAATAAATAAATAAAAAGATTTTATTTTTTGAGTTATAATTGAAAACAAAATATTAAATTGTTTTTTGTTTTTGAAATGAAGTATAAAAAACGAAAATATAATCGATATTACAATTTTCGAAATACTATTATTTTGAAATTAAAAACTATTTTATCATAATAAATGTTTTTTGTTTTTAAAATAAATTATAACTCAAAACATAAATATTATCGAAATATATTTGAATTATTCGAAATACTTTTGTATTTAATCGAAAAGTGAAAAAAGTTTTTGTTTACGAAATAAATTAGAATTAAAAAACAAAAATATATTTCAAAATATATTCGGATTTTTCGGCTAAGAATAGGCTTTACGGAGAACCAGCGAACGGGGAATCGACTGCTTTTCGCGGGTGCGGGCGGTTCGGTAGCGAACGGGGGTTGGGGCGGGCAATACATACTTTGGTGAGCTTCTGGTGCTGGTCCGGGTCGTCGGTGTCGGCGAAGGAATGGCAGAATATGGGAACGATCACCTTCTCGAGCGATCGCTTAAGGCTATCGTCTCCTTTTCTCATACTATTCACACATTTTATATGCAATTGAGTTCGAGAATAGGGATTGAGTTTCGAGATTAACAATCAGTTTTCACAAATAGTAGCAAGTTTATATGTATAAATATCTTAGAATGTAAAAAGCATTCAAAAGGTTTGCGAAAAAAACTACATTGTATTGAAATAAGAAGAAGTTTTCGGGCATTCATACCAGTGATTGAATAAGTCGTTTATGAGATACAGTAAATGCAGTCTCGCGTCGAATGAGACGCCGATTGTCGTTATTCTAGCGTTGGTTTCAAACGATTAGTTTATTAATTAAAAAACAATATTTATAATTAAATTTAAGGCCAATTACCTCTTCAGCAGATACCTGGCCACCACTTCGTAATGTACGGGTGCGTTGCAGTTGTTAAAGATCCACATCTTTCCGTTCTATACAAATAAAGTATTGAAAAACAAACAAAAATATTAAATAAAACAAAAATAAATTCAATTAAAAAACAAAAAATATCAATAAATTGAAATTAATGATTGATTAAATATCAATTCAAAATGTATCGGAACCGAGTCAGCGCCGGCATACTAACCGCAATCGACTCTTTGGTGCAGTTGTCGGTAATCGGGAGCAAAACGCTCTCAAACTCATTGAGATTGACGTTGAAATCGTCGGCCAATCGGTGCATCTGCTCGTCCTGGCCCTGGCGGCACACGTCGTCGACGAGGCGCTGCTTCTGCGCGACGAGCACTTGATGCTGAGCGGTGAGGTTGGCCTCGGACTGGCGGATCTGTTCCTGCATTTCGGCCATTTGCTGGTTTATCACAGTTTGGTCCAAACTATTGGTCAGGTTATTGAGGCCGTTGTTCTGCCACACGTTCGGCTGCTGCTGCTGCGGCGGCGGAGCGCCGGGAGGGGGTCCCGACACCAGCAGTTGTTGGCCGAGCAGCTGCTGCTGCTGTTGTTGCTGTTGGTGTTGCTGCTGCTGCTGCTGTTGGTGCTGTTGGTGCTGCTGGTGCTGCTGCATCTCCTGCTGCTGCTGGCGATTAATCACCTGTTCGTTCGACACCCGGTACTGGTAGTAGTTGTAGTACTCGCCCCCGAACAGGAAGTAGAAGCGCGGGTTGTCGCGCTGCTTGTCCTTGGTCATCTGTTCAAACTCCGGCCCATTCCGAGCCACGAATTGCGCCAATTTGTCGATTATGTTCCGCAGCTCCTGATCTGTGAGCACAAGAGGTTTGTCTCAGTTTGTTATGGTTTGGCATTGAATCGATTGAACAGTCGTTTCGCTCGAAAACTATTTATCGACTGTTTGTGCCGACGCTTAGTGTCCGCACGAGTCGACCGATCGGCCGAATAGCTGATCGTATCGTTTGTTTTAATTGTGTTTCGGCGACAATATGTGACTTACCTTCCGGTGCTTTCGGCAAATCCATTGCGAGGCCGCGCGCGCGCGAGTCGGTAGCGCTGTTTGCGTTTATTATGCGATTAATCGCCCGATTTGTTCATTAAATTCGTTTATAAACTAATTACTGAATTAATTACTGAAATCACAATTTGATTGAATTGAACGCGAAATCGGTTTTGCATTGATTTTGTCGTTCATTATGTCTACTCTTTCTTCTCACTCACGCCATCGCTCGATACAGTCGCACCCATTTATGGCATACACATCAGTTTGTTATTGTTCGACGCAAGCTGTGCGAATCAATATTACGATAAATTATCAAGCTGATTTTTCGAATATGTTTTTGCGAGATTATTGATTTTATGTAACAGTGCGATTTTCTAATATATTTTGTGTAGCTTAATTTTTGCTCGAAACTTGTACTGTATCGTTTTTGAGTCGATTCGACATTGATCGAGTTGTTGGCTCCCGGCTATGCGTTTGGTTGCTAGGCAACGACTGGGAGCCGATGGGAGCCTTCGGGAGTTTATTTTTGCCTTTCCCATTGAATAACATTAGTTGGGAGTGTGCACAGACTCCAGACTCCCGGGAGTTTCCGGAGAGCATTGATCGCATTTAGAGCTTTTGCTGTAAATCGTTGTATTGATTACCATAGTGTACGTCACAAATGCTTACAGACTTTTTTGATTGATTGACGTTATTTGTTTTTGATTTGTGAATAAATTCACACTGATTAAAAGCGATTAATTAGGCGCTCATATTAAATGTACAGGATTAATCTATCGATAGATACTATCAATGCATACATGACACTAATTTATACATGATAGTGATTTCTACATGATATATAATGTATAAAATAGCACAGTATATTGCTAAGCCGTATAACACCTGATATAAATAAATTATTCTGTATACTGGATAGATGCCATGTACAGGTATATATATTATAAGTTATTATAATATGTACATGTTTAACTTTTAAAATGATCAATATACAAGCAAAGCTCGGATCAATTCTTATTTTTATGCGCTACACAATATGCAGTACACTGCATAAATGTACTTTAATTATTAAACAGTGCATTTATTGACGCGAATGCGGGTGGTGATTCTTACTTAATCCATAATTAATAGCAAGCTATATTTTTGTTGCGTGCCAAGTTCAAATTAATTGTCCGCTTGTCGATACTCCTTAATAATTGATCTAGTTCGTTTAATCTTTGCAAACTTTAGTTTCTATCAACATAGTACTTGCTATTTTCTATTTTTATGCATAATACACTTACACTTATATTGTTCAGTATATTTTAATTATCTAAACAGCAGTTTGGATAAAATACTTCTTGCCACTATCGCTTTGCTTAAGTAAATTGCTAATTATCACGTTCATGCAATTCCGACTAATTGCATGATAACTTATTTGAGCGTTTGCGCGATAATTGCGGTCAAATTATCATGAAATAATAATGTTAGATAGTGTTGAAATAATATTTAGACAGTGTAATTATATGGGAAATGTTTTCTTTATATTCAGTTATTATTTTTCAATTAAGAAATAAAAACTTATAAACAAATCAATTATCGAAATCACAGTTTTTGGGAAATTTTTAAACTAAATAGGAATTCAGTCGACAAAAATTAATCAATGTAGAATCTTTGTACAATTTTTTAAATTAATATAATCCATGCTCATTTTTCAAACAGAATATTCCTAAATAAATTAAATTGATACTAGAAATGAGCAAGTTAATCCGTACACATGGGTGGAGATTCGAATTTGGAATAGAATTTGCTTGATAAAACTAACGCTTAGATATATTTACTCTAGTTACAATTTTTTTTACATTAAAGAATAATTTTTGTGCTTGCAAAAAAAGAACAATGTAATCTCACAATATACCCTGGGCGATAACTGGGTAGATTAGCTACATGGGTGACCAACGATATTTGTATCATGTCGGAATTATAATTCGTCTCATTCAAGCATAAATATATATTCTATTAGAATGAATAAGCATGTTTGAATTGATAATTCTAGCTTGTTTAAACCTTTATAATTGTTGTTAATTGTTGCATAAAGTGTCTAACTAAAATAGAAAAAAAAACTAAACATGTTCAATCTAAATTAAACATCGTAAAATCATCTCGTCTACACTACACTCTACACTAACGACGGGAGGGGCTGAAATAATAACCAAGTTACTTTTTCCTTATTCTGAATCAAAGTGCCGATCAAAGGCACTTAAAGTCTCATCGGATTTATAGACAGATGTTTTTTCTCGTAATTGTTTTTCGACACAAATAAAACGATAGAATTTAGGGTAAAATCAATAAATAATTTCTAAATTAGAGTTAAGGCATATATTAGTCATATATTTGTGTGCTTTTCGGTTGTGATCGTCGAATAGACGTATGTTTTATCGCATCGCAAAGTTCGGCTCAATTCCCCGACAACAAACCCGTCGGTGCTATCCGGCCGGGTATTCAGCGCACAGTTAGCTCAAACACAGGGCTAGACTCAAGCCTTGGGTGAAATTTACGCACAAATTACTGACAGATCGGCGTTTGAAATCAAAAATTTCGAAAATAATCATAAATAAAAACATTTGCGCATGTTAATAATTTATCCAGATTATGGGATGGCAACGTAATACTCATAACAAAAATACTACACAGGCTAAGTAGTTTATCATGTTTATCTTAGCACATGGAGGGGCGGCTACGAGACAACGAGTGTGGAACTGTTTGCGGGGAACGGCAGCGTCGACGACAACGACAGCAGCACTACGGACGTCGTGTTGGCGAACGGCGCGACGAGCGGGTCGGCGGCCGAGAGCCGCTCCTTGGCCATCATGTTGATCGTGGCCAGGTGCACGGTCGCCGCGAGCACGACCATGATGTGGAAAATCTGGTGCGATTGGAACAGGTAGTCGCACTTGCCCGGGAATATGCGCTCGGGTATGCGATTCGCGTACAGGAGCGCGCCGACCACGTAGAGCACGCCCTGGACGACGAACAGGTAGAACGCGAACATGAATCGGGGCTCGAGTATGATCGCCCAGTGCACGCACGGCACGACGTTCGAGATGCCGAGCGCCAGAAACACGGCCGCCCGTAGGGGCCGGAACTTCGGTTTACCGAACTTAGTCCAGAGCGAGACGACCAGCGACATGAAGCAGAGTGTGATGCCGGCGCTGATGTAGCACACGTAGATGATCGGGTGGTTATAGTACACGTAGTAGAGGCCGGTGATCTCCGAGCCCATGTTCTGGAAAATGATGCCGCAGTAGTCGAGCTTCGAGCACACGGCCTGCACCGTCGGCGAGTGGCAGTTGCACGTGTGGAACACCGCCGAGAACGAGAGGCACACGATCACCGTGCAGTAGTAGAGCGCCAGTATGAGCTGGTCGGCCAGTTGCTTCTGGTGGTCGCCGAGCGTGATCATCGAGTAGGCGAAGAGGATGAGGAAGACGAGCGCCGGCAGGCCGTGCGTCCAGATGTTGCCCGTCTCGGTGTGGAGGCGGAAGATCGACTTGAAGCACAGCCAGAAGGAGGGCAGCGGTGGCCGGTGCCCGCCGTGCAGGAACTCGTTGTCCTGCAGCCACTTGGGTAGGGCGGCGAACGAGCACACGTTCCACGCGGCCGAGCAGATCTTGATGCCCGCCTGCCCGGCCGCCTGTTCCGCGTCCGCCACGAACTGGTGGACCACCCGCTCGATGTTCTCGAAGCGCTGCCGCAGCGACTCGTTCCGTCGGTGCCGCTTGATGTCGTCGCCCGTCCCGTTGGTTGTGGCCACTTCCGTCCCGTCCGCGTTGCTGGTGTCGCAGCCGCCGTCCGCGTCCGCCGGTAACATACGCTCCTCTTCTTCGGCGCCGGTGGTCGAGCACCCGATAACCGCTATTTCGATCGTTTGCGTCGATTGGCTCTGCATTTCACTCGCAATCTAGTGATCGGTTTCTGACTATTGTTTTCCGAGTTTTAATAGAAAACAAAATGTTTTTAATAAAAAACAAAATATTATTTATGAAAAAACAAAATGGTTTTCATTAAAAACAAAATATATTTTTTTTACTAAAAAACAAAAATTGTTTTTATGGAGAAATTTTTTGAATGATCATCACAACCAATAGTAAACTTGACACTAATTAAATGCACTGCTTATTCCGAAATATGGGTTTAATAAAAACATGCTTGCTAGTCGAACAGTTTCATAATCATGACATTGAATATTTTTTTTAATCGGTGTAAAAGCATCATAGTATTTTTTATCAGTATAATAATTTTATCACTATTTAATAAAGTAATTTAACCGAGCTAATTGAGCATCATTATGTTTATCGAAATTAAACTACTGTGTGATTTTGATACGAATTAATTGCACTGTTTAATTCAAAATAAACTAAATATGCTTGCTATTCTAGATATTTCATAATAGTGACATTGAATTTTTGCACTCACTCGTCAGTGTAAAAGTATCATGGTTTATTTTTATCAAAATGATATTCCATATTTTATCAGCACTTGAAAACATAATTTAACCAGGCTAACTGTACACGAGTAAGACATTGATAATTTTGCCTCAGTCATTCATGCAGTTGCATGCAGCAATTTAATTAATTTAGCAAACAAACAAAATGCTTACCTTCTATTTGAATAGCAAGTACATTTAGCATGTATAAATCAACATAGCGATGCGATGTTAGACGAGAGAAACAATAAAAATTGATTGCCTTTCGCTCGATAACCATTAGAATTGCGCTTGGCTAATTGACGTCGATATTAATAGCTCGCTTCATTATGCTGATTACATATTTGTGTACGGTAATATTCGGTGCGATGTTAGAAAATCACCAAGATCGAATGTCGGGCCCAGCGATTTCGACACTACATTTTCGCGTCGCGAGTCGACTATTATTGTACAGTATTATTGCGTTTCATACAAATGTCATTTGACTTTTGCAATGTATAAATATAACACAGCTATTGAGTTACGCGAGTGAGAAAACGAAAAAACTACAGTACACTCCAACGGCAATAATATAACTGTGTATTCGAGCCTCGGATACTGAGCAGCGAAATCCTATTGCTCTATAACTGATGTATGTTACATAAATTGAAGCATGCTACTATGACAACAGTCAATATTTTGTTCGTTGATCCTGCGTTGCGTACAGTGCATAATTTTGTTACTGTGCAAAATAAACTTTTCTGTATTGTACTAAATTATACTGTATAAACTAGTTTTGGGTGTTTACAGCTATTTAAGCCGTTTATAAACGGGATTATACGTGTGTCGGAAATTGTTTAGTTCAAGCATGCTAGTTTTTATTGGGGGAATTAGTTGTAATGACTGATTTAGCGCTAATTTTATAAGGATAAATTTATTATTAAAATTATTAGTAACATGTGTGTTTTTCTAACAAATATCATAATTGTTTGCACAAACTTTCAAGGTTAATTGTCGAAGTGAATGTTTTTATTGTCCGCAATAATTGTACTGTTCACTTTTATAGTTATATAAGCACTCGCATATGTGAGCAAGGTTATTGCGCGCTAGTCTACGCGGCGACAAAAATTTGTCAAGTTTAATTAAGCCGAGATTTTTAAACCTCAATAATAGCGATAATAATTGAAACAAATTTCTGGCTAACCCTTCGAAAAGCCTTCGAAATTGTTATTGAATTAAATCCAAATCGAAATATACTGTGTATTGCTATTTCGGATCAATTAAAATATTTTTCAAATTCTAAAAACTAACCTTGAACAAAAGCGACAAATTTAATCAAATCACGAGTTCTATTAAATATTTAGTGTCGTACTAAATAACACTGTATAAATAATTATTCGCAATTATAAGATATGATTTTTATTGATGTCAATACGTATACCGAATTAAACAGTTATTAATATTTTTAAAAATAACTATTTTATAACGTTGTGGTCGAAAATATAAGTATCATGCTTATATTAGGCGCATTGTATTCAGTAGTTTAAAAATATTCTAATATATGATTCGATTTCTATTTGAAATTCAATTGTTTTAACATTTTATAACATTTTTATTATTGAATAAATATTTTATAACATTTTGTTTTATATTTATTATTCAAAAACTTTATATCAAAACACGTTTTGCAAAGAATTAGAGCTCTTTTTGGGCGAAAAACGGCTTCAGATCCGCTTCGATGTCTTTGGGCGCTGTCGTCGGCGCATACCTACGCACAGGTATGCCATTCCGGTCAACCAGAAACTTGGTAAAGTTCCACTTAATCGCATCCCAGCCCAACACACCGCCCTGTTGGCTCTTCAGCCACTTGAACAACGGGTGCGCGTTCTCGCCTACGGGTGCCGTAAGTAAACAAAAAGAGTATTAA
>JAQIXC010000759.1:0-20532 GCA_034697605.1 Metabelba pulverosa | reverse complement strand
ATAATCATTTCGTTCATTGACTGATAGTTAGCATAAAATGCGATTATTTTCGATATATCGTTGAATGTGTTGAACGAAAGAATCCAATTCCGCATCGGATGGGCTCTTATGAGTGAATGTCTCGAAGTTGCGAATCATTTGCATTAGAGTTTCGTCTCTCAAGAACCTGAAGACCAACTCAACGGTTGTTTTGTCTAAGAGCTGCGGAAATTCGTATTTGTTTTGCGCTAAGAAGCCATAAATCAAGAACTGAATCGCTTTCACGGAATCGCTGTCGTCTTCGGGAACCGATTGTGAGAACGCAAGCGATTGGTTCGAGTTATCGGTAATGAGTCGTTTCGACTGCGAATCCCCTTTCAATCGTCTCAATAGTTTCGCTAACATTATGTTTAATCGAGATTTTAAATCCCATTAATATTACGAAATAAATGTTTAAATCAATATTTGATCGACAATTACGCGCAAACAAAGAGTATTAATGTTTGATTAAATGCTAAGTCAATTGTTTTTATATGTAAATTAATGCTTTATTTCTCAAAATATGTTTTAAAATTATTTATTATAATAAATAAATTTATATATAATTAAAAACAAACCCAAATTGAATATTCGGTAAAATATGATAAAAATGGATTAACTCTTATCCTCCAAATGCATACGAATTGGTCTCAAGTAAGAGACGGCTGCGAACGCGTCGTCCGAATGCACGACAACTTCAAAGTCGTCTCTGAATACAAAGTTTTTTCAATAAAATCTAATAATTGGGACAAAAACTGCGAATGACTTACAAAACAATTGTCTTCTTAAAGAGCTTTGAGTCCAAAGTGATTGTCTCGTATTCTCCGCCTTCGCCGCAGACATTGATTCCGTACTTCTGCTTCAAATCAACTAAAATCGGAAGCATTTCGGCAATAGTTTTGGCCAAATGTGTGGAACGGAGGCCGAGAACCGCCACTTTGACGAGTATTGCTTTGATGTCGGCGTCGATCATACTCTGGAGGAGCGCCGACTGTTCCAAACCCCAGATCGGGGCCAACATCTCGAGGCCGAGCCGTTGGCAGACGTTCTCAACCCTCACCTTCTGGTACGTCGAGTGGATGGCACCGACGGATATGCCTTCGAATGCAATCTTTTGCTTAATTTCGGACAACAGTCGGTAGAGATCTTCGACCTCATCGTCGGTGTCTTCGCTGTAATCCATTTGAGTGCTGATCGGCTTTCCGGCGATCGTTCGCCGAAATAGCGGTAAACCCATGGCTTCGGCGTAGAGATCGATGAATTCGTGGCCAACCGTCTGATACATATACGAGTCCTCCTCTTTGGCCGATTCCGGCCGCAGGTTAGCTAAACCGACCAATTGGTGGCCATTTTCGACGCATAAACACATCGAATACGTCGAGTCTTTGCCGCCACTTATTAACCCAATTATCTTCATATTCTTCGGTTCACTCTTTCGGTAAATAATTCAATGCTTTAATCAAAAAATTACTTTTTATTTACAAACAATTTAACCAAAAGTTTAAAATCAAAGCAAACATATGACAGAACATGTGCTTCAATGTACATAATGTTCACAAAATTCGTTACAAATATAGAAATGTTATCTTCCCTTCAAATAAGCCGTTTGTTTAACACATAGTTTTCAAAACAGACCCAAACCGTCCGCTCTGTACGTCATCTCCTAATTCAAACTTATAAGTTAGTACCTGACGCCTGTTGGCAACTAGTTTTAGTTTTACCCAAGATACTTTTTTAACTTTTTACATTCAATTTATGTTTACTATTAAGTTAAGCAGAATAAATTAAAGTATTTAGCGTCAAAATCAATTCAAACAAACAGATTATAACTTGAATTTAGATTCGAATGTAATTATTAATATTTATTAAATAAAAATTTTGTTCAAATCTATTGAATATATTCTTAAAACTCATTTACAATATAGCCTACAATAGGATAAAAACAAAAAATAGTTTTTATGAAACAAATTATCGTAAAAAATATACAGTACTGTATAATATATAGTCATACAAAATGATTGAATGATTGAATGTAAACTCATTTAATGCAATGATACGAATATTCTTAAATCGATGCGAATATTGATTTATATTACAACTGATATTCGAGTGAATCGAGTGGTCGTCAGTTCGGGAGTCACGACAACTCGTCTAAAGTGAACGTCTCGTGTATTCTTCGGTGATCTTCGAGTAAATCCATTTTCACGAAACTCTTCTCACAGCCCGGGTATCCGCACGGAATCCTTGGGTACAAAGCAGTCATTCGGTCAGTCATTGCCTCTTAGATTAAATTACTGGCAATTCTTAAGTTAGTGTTCATATAAAGCAGTAAAATGTCATGGTTAATTGAGTTGAGTCTATCCTGCTAAAATTACTAAACTAGAATGAACTAAATGTCGTACTTGAACGCCATGGTAGGAGTGATCTTGCCGTGGGTGCGCACGTGTTTGCGCCATTCGATCTTATTCTCGAACACTTCGGAACAGTTGGGCCAATCGCACGAGTACTTCGATATAGACCTGTTTGCGTGCATCTCGTGCTCGTGGACCGTAAGCTCGCGCTTCGACGTGAATCCAAGGCCACAGTCGGCCCATTCGCACTCGAAGTAGTGGCCACTCGTGTTGACGGCGTCCGAGTCGTGAGCGCCGTTCTGGCCGTTGTGTTCGAGTTTATGTTCGGCTAACTTCCACTTCAGGTCAAAACTTTCGGTGCAATCGATGTAATCGCAAACGAATTGCTTTCGACCCAAATGTGTGAACGAGTGTCGATTCAGTCGATACTCTTTAGCGAACCGTTTGCCACACGTTTCGCACACAAACGGCTCACCCGATTCGGGGTCGCCTTCGCCGTCGCCCTCTCTGTCGCCCTCTCCGTCGACCTCTCCTTCACCTTCACTCACGACGGGCTTCACTTTAGGCGGTCGACCCCGCGATCGGTGGCCAGTCTTAGGCGGCGATACGATCCTAATTGGATTGAGAGTGCCTTTGGGCGGTCGACCCCTACCTCGACCCGACTTCTTGCCAACAGATCCTCGTTTAACAAACTTCTTGACAGAAGAGGTCTTAGTGGTCAGCGGCTGACCGGCCTTTCGGGGATCGTAATCGTCATCAGATGAGTTGTCGACGAAGACAGCGCTGCCATCGGAGTATTCGCTCATAACTTCTTCATTATCATCGAAACCAATCATATCTTTGTCTTCAGTCGTATCCATGTCTTCATATTCGGCGAACAGATTGGACCGATAGTCGAGTTTCGACTTTTTCGGTCGGTTTTGATCTAAATTTCTCGAATGACTCGAATTAATAGTCGACTGAAGTGACAACACTTTACTTCGGGTGACCTCTAGTTGTTTGCGTTTAACGCATAACTCGTTTTGGACTAAATCGAGAATTTTGTCGAAATTTATCGACTCTTTTAAAATCGATTCAAACGGCGATAATGTCTGCCATTCCGGCGAAAAGTAAGCGTTAATTCGGGGAAGACTTTGACGCAATTTATGGGCAATTATTAGTATCAATAGAGCTATTAATGCAATGTCTCGATCGATGTCTTCGGTTCGGTATTCGACTTCTTTCCGATGGTCGACAGCACTCGAGTCTCCGCTGCCTTCAGTGGCCGCCGACCCGACACTGGCGTCGGCGCTGTTGGCAGCGCCCGGTTCGCCGGCGCCGTCGCCGCTGCCATCGCCGGGCGGTCCGTGCGGTCGACACAAGGAAGTGATGAACTGTCGGTCGAAGTAGTGGTTGAGCCACGACTTAATCAATTGAATCGATTGATTATGCGTTGAGTTTCGCTTCAAAACGATCTGATATTTACTGCAAAGCGTTGTCTCAATCACTGATATGACGGACACTAAGCGCATGAAGAGTATGGAATCGCTCTTCAGTTCCGTCAGATGCGGCGATTTGGCCACTATTTTGTTGACCAGACTTACGATGCATTGCTTGTGCTCTGAATCCAATGCAATCGATACGTAACTCATGTTTCGGTCGACCGAACCGACGGTTCCGACGATTTGTTAACAAATTTTTTGTTTTATTTTTCTTTGATTTCTGTTATTGTTTACACATTTCGAGTCTCAACTCATGCGCACTCTTCCGGGCCTTTAGTTTGCGCTTAATTTGAAGTTTACACACATTTCGCATAAATTAATCATTATTTCCATTAATTATATTAATTACTGTTTAAATTAAATTTTTATTAATCAGTTTAAATGAATAATAATTTTATAATTTATTGTCAAATTTCGTACAGAATTTCAGTTCTGCTCTAATACTGAGACAATTTTGAATCAATTCTTCAATTTATTCATTGATTCTGTGTTTGCGGTAATATTTACTTCGAATGCCTTTCATGTGATTAAACATAAGTTTGGAATTCACTTCAGAGCCGAGAGTTCGGGTAATCGAGTCCTGAATAAAACCAATCAATTTGTGCGCGAAGTGGCCGTACGTCCGCCTCTCGATTCCGACGGTTTTGATCGCCTCATTCACGTAATCCGTGGCCGTCGGGCACGTGAGGGTTGGCCGCATTTTCGTCATATTCGTCGCCACAAATCCGGGTAAAACACTCTGAATGACAATCCCTTTGTCGCTGTACTCGCGCTCAAGAGCTCGCGATAAGTAATCGCAATAGGCTTTAGAGGCCGAGTATATCGCTAGCAGAGGGAAGGGAAAGGTTCCCGAAAGAGACGATATATTAATGATTATTCCGTGTCTTCGGTCCACCATTTTGGGCAAAACCAAAGAAACCATTTTTGTCATTGAAGTCATATTACAGTTAATAATCGAATCAATAAATTGCTTCAAATCCGGGATTTTAGTGAAATATTCGCCGATTTTGAAACTCATGCCGACGTTGTTGACCAATACGTCGATCACTTCCAGGCCATCGATTTGCCGCTCAATCGACTCATAGATATCGGGTTTCGTGAAGTCGACGGCAAATGTGCGAATGTGTCGGCACTTCGGGTTTTGGGCCAATATATCGCTTCTCACGCTTTCGAGTTTGTCTTGACTTCGGCTTAAGAGCAAAAGCGAATATCCCTTATCTGCCAATTGGTTCGCGTATTGCAGACCAATGCCATCGGTGGCTAAGAGTGCGAACGAAAACTGCAATCAATTTATGCGACAATTAGTTTCGAATTAGAGAACAAACCGCCGGTAATGACGGCCCAAGTATTCGGTGAGGGCTTCCACTCAACGCCTAAACCCAAGGCATTGGCCAAATAGCAGGTATAGAACCCTTTGACTAATTTGATGCTTAAATAAATAGCAATCAAATAAACAACGATTCGTCCGATTGTTTCGTAAATCGATGTCTCAATCATTGCTTAAATTTTTGATTTAATTAATTTTAAGCAATAAATGTCAGGAATTTAGTGTTGAATTTAAATCTCAATTAGAGTTACGGATAATCTCAAGTGAGTCGACAATCGGCAACAGAGGAGTAACACGAATGAGCCGATCGACTGAGCGCTCGAACAACAGTTTCTACCATGCTAGATTGAGGCGATCTTCGTAACCATAAAACTAAATTAGTTTATTGCCATAAAAATCACACTCATATATTAGCAAACTCTATATTAAATTAGCACTTTCGGTTTTTTACTGCGAGATATCGTACGATCTTTTTGTGGTTGACTTCTAACGCCTATAAAATCCAATATTTTCCTCATTTTCTAAACTAATTACACGTATTCTCTCTTTTAAATACTTTTTATTAATTGTAATTAGAAATAAATTTCGCTTTTATTAGAAGAAATGTTTTAAAATTCAATTTAAAAGATTAGAGAAAAGCGGAACAAATGACGCGAATTGTGTTTCGCATTCACTCGTTGTTTACACTCGAGTGCAGAACACGTGCTCTCAATCCCTGTGTTTTCAAACACTCTTTTCGTCACTCGGTTTGTAAACAATGTCTGAAACTGAGGCCACAGTCGATAAAACCGAATCATTCGGTAATATGTTTGGACTCTTTGGTCTGAGCGCCGAACCAACAGACAGTTCGGCGATTGACGACAACTTAGAAGAAGGAGAACTGAATGACACAAACGAGCAATCGATTGGAAATTGCGAACAAATCGGCGAAACTGTTGTCGAACCGAAAAAAGCGATTAATGAAAACGAATGTATTGTTTGCGCGAAGAGTGAACCGAAATATCGATGTCCTAAGTGTCGGACGAAGACCTGTTCTCTCAGTTGTTGTAAATTACATAAAATTAAATTCAATTGCAATGGACTTCGGGATAAGCAGTCGTTTGTCAAACTGTCCGACTTTACCGAACAGGAGTTCCTGTCGGGTATGCGATCACCAGAAGAATGGCTGCGAATATCATTGATAACTAATTGCCATTTAATTTGTTTGAATTGAAAGATTACTTCTTTCTCGAAGACGTCGACCGAACCCTCGACAGCAGTGGCCGCGAGAGACGGGCCATCATTAGCTCAAAACAGATTTTACCCAAAGTTTGTCTAAAAAATTGTTTATTTATTTGAGATTTAGTTTTAATGTTTGATTGAATTGATCGGACGTCCAGTGGATCCAGAAGTTGATGCGTGAGTCGCGACTTCGCGGTACGAATCTGCGTATAATGCCGGCCGGCTTTCAGCGCCGCAAACAGAACACGACTTGTTTTATGTATAGCCAGCGGACCATCAATTGGGACATTGAACTCAAGTTCGTTCACGCGGTCGACGCGAACGACGCGAATGACGCCATTTGTGTCGACGACGCGTTGGCCGACGATCTCGTGGTCTCTCATTCGGCGTTTTCGGCGATTAAGCGCCGCGTCTGCGAAAACACCAAACTCTCGGACCTGTTGTCCGAATACATCGATTCGAGTGATTTGTTGACTGCTTTCGAACAAAAGCGTAAACTTGTTTTGTACCGAAAGGCCGGTTTCGACGCCATCTCTGTTCTGTTCCGCATCGAGAATCGCGGCTCAAAACACGTTTATTACGAATTGGATTCGAAGCAAACAATTCGAGAGAATTTGGTCCGAAAGACAGTCATCGAGTTTCCGACTTTCCTCGTCGTTCTCAACAAATTCAAACATCTATTCGACACATCTTCGCACGAGAGGCGCGTTAAGCCCGAAGTTGCGAATCCCGAATGAATTTATATTAAATGTATATTAATTTACTATTTTATGTATTAAACTTATCGTGATTATTGAGAGAAAATATACTTGTTAGGATTTAACCTATTGGAACAATTGAGAAGATCTGGCATTTTTTCCCAAACCATTGTATCTAAATTTGCAAATATTTAAATAAAATGATTGATTAAAATAAAAGCATTTAAAAGTTATACACGGTACAATAAAGCGACAATAATTTACTTGATATTAAAAATTTATATCTTTATTATTAAAACAGAGATAAATATTTTACAGTATAATTTAGTTTAAATTTCCCGAAAGATTTTGCAAATCGTGTCGACAATAAACAAACAATAAATTCGCGATTCTTTGAAATTAATGCAAAGATTAATGAATAACTAATTGAATGATAAGTTTACTTAATTTGATTAAAATTTAAAATTAAGTTATCTCTAATCTGTAGCTCAACTGTCGGTCACCTCCAGCTGTTTGAGCCACGAATAGTCTTCGTCGACGAACTCGACCTCCTGTTCGCCGTCTTCGTCGATGGGCTCAGTCTTCAGGCCCTTATCCGCGTCATTCACCTCATTATTGGTCGAAATCGAGTGAATATCGCTTTGATTGTCGAAACCCAAGGCTAACAACGGCTTTATCTCGAATTCGTGAGGAATCTTGAAATTCTTGTCGTCTCTGATCTCATCCTTTTGGTGACACTTATTCAACGATTTGAGGAACGTTTTGCTCAGAATATCAATCGGCGGCAACACATGCGACGGGACGTTGAAAAACATGTCTTCAACCAGTTTGGCGACACTCGTGTTCGTCTGAAAATAGGTGTCGAAGTCGTCGTCTTTCATCGGTTCCTTCCGTTCCTGTTTGCTCATCAGCATCACCGCAATGGGCGACAGTGTCTGACCGACATTCCAGTGCATGATTTCGGTTTTGATGGCTTTGCGTTCGCACTGTTCGAACGCAAACAACTGCTGTCTGTCGTTAATGCAGTAGAGCTTCGATCGCTTCAAAACCAATTCGACGGACGAGTCGTTCGCTATTTGCGGGCTTTCATCGCTAAATAGCGCCGCTATTATCCGCCCGTCTCTTGGCTTCACTTCCACCGAACCAATCGATTTATCTGATTCCAGATCAAAGAATGTGATATTTTTCGGCAAACCGACGGCCAGTATATTCTCCCACTTATTCAGTGCAATACAAGATATGGATTCGTATGCCTCGTATGTCCACAAAACTGTTGACAATATTTCGATTAATATCGACATTAATATCAATTTAATTTAATTGCAAAACAAATGCAAATAACTCACGGCTTATGTCTAAAAGATTCCAGACTTTAATCATATAATTTCGGCCTTCGACGAGATAATGCGATTTGTCTTCGGATCCAAACTCAAGAAAAGTCAGTTTCGAACCTTTTTTCTCTTCAACCGATACTTTAGTCACGAATTTAAGGCCAGATTTGCTGTAAACGTCCCATAAAGTGACGAAATGATCGAAACCAACCGCTAATAGAGACGCGTCTGAAGACCAGTCGGCGAGAGTCGGAATGGAAACGCTGTTGAGTTTCCCGACTTTGGAGCACTTCCACCACTTCTTGTCGTCGTCTTTCACTAATTCCCAAACTTTAAACTCTTTGTCATTACTGGTGGACACAAATGACTGGCCGGTCGACGAAAACCGAAGACAATTGACGTTCGATTTGTGCGGCAAATGAATGGTTGTGTTCAGGAAATAGCTATAAAGAGATTCCTTTAGTTCCCAGAACTTGAGCCGAACCTCCGGTAAGGTCTCGAAGTCATCGCGCATTTCAACGGTCGACAGCCATACGCCGTCGTCACTGACCGCCGCTTTGGTCACTTCGGTCGGAATCACTTCCCGATATCTTGTGCTGGAAATCAGGTTCTGTCCGACGATATCCAATTGGAACAATTGCTTCTGAGTGGAGGGCGAGTAGAACTGCAAGTGACCGGTCCTTCCGTTCAGTGCAATCGCCTTCTGTTTCCGACTCCACAGCAAACCAGTCATCAGATCGTAATCTCTTCCCATCCCTAACGCCATGCCTTCGATCTGAGACCTGATTCCCTTCATCTGAGGGCCCAATATCTGCAGTGAGTTGTCCTGGTGTGAGGTGACCAGCAGGTGCTGATTCGAGTCGATGGTCACGTACTTAATCGGCATTCCCAGTCGCGGTAAAAAGTCCTTTTGTCCGAAACTATTGCCCGATATCTGCCACCGAACGAGTGTCATCTCAGCGCCCACTGAGTACATAGTCGTGCCTTCGGGGGAGAGGCAGAGGTCGGCCACCGGCAGCTCATGCCAGTGCAGGATAGAACGGGACGGGAAGTTCGACTCAACGAAGTTGTGCCACAATGTGATTCTTCCCATCGAATCGCCGGTCGCTATCATCTCTTCCGTCGGATGACACACAACACAAGTGAACCGTTTGTCCGCATGAAGTAAATGGCGTTTCCGAAGCGAAGACTTCATTACCGGAATCCCATACAAATGAAGAGTACTTTCGTGAATAGCGACGCAATAGCGCGGCTCCGAAGTGGGACAGAAGGCGACCGAATGGACGCTTCGGTTCACTTCATTCGAGTTGTCGAACAGGAGTTTCTGCGACACGAAGTTCTTCGGGCAGTAGTGGAGTCGGCATTTGCTTTCGTTTGGGTCTTTCGCGTTGATTGTCGTGAAGTAGAAGTAATTCGAAACCATTTGCAACCAATTGATTGTCTCATAATTGGTGTTAATCTTGAGATTAAATTCATTCACTTTTCGGTTTTCATTCAGATTCCAGACGACGACCAAACCATCGACTGATGTAATCATCACTTCTTCCAACTTATCGGCCATTAATTGAACCGAAACTATGTCCGTCTGGTGACCGAAATAATGGGATGCAATGAAAGCTCCCGTTTCGACGACATAGCGGCGCAGATGAGCGCCGGAAGCGATCAGCAGATACTTCGAGTCGGCGGTGAAGACCGGCTTCAGTGCAATCAGGTTATGGCCACCGATTTGGTACAGCTCTCCACTCCTTCGCACTTCACTACCACTCGCGTCGGTCTGCGGTTGCGCTTCCATTGTCTGCTTCACTCGAATCCGATTCCCGATTAAACCGATTTCTTAATCGCAATCCAAACACGTGTTTGTGTTGTGTTTTGAATCGGCTTTTAATTCATACAAACAAATGCAGTTAACTCTAGTCGACAATTTGGACCTTTTGATGACGCAAAGCGTATTTATTTATTATTGCTTCTACTCTCTAAACAACACATTTCTTAGATTTTACATAACTTTTCTGATAAAAGCATTGAAAATAAATATAAACGTAATTTATGTTTAGTATTGAGTATACAAACAAAATAATAATACAAACAAAACTCACAAACAATTGACAGCAAAACGCGATTTAATTACTAAACAATTAATTGTTAATCAGTTTCGCAAACATTTAATAATGGATTTCGAGTCGAAAGGCACTCATATGGTAGTGATCGTCGACATGAGCAGCAACTGCCGACTGCTGACCGATTCGGCGCTCTATTACCAATGGTTGGACGCATTGATATCGTTCTCAAACTCCCATCTCTTGATGTGTTCGGCGAATAAGTTATCACTGATTGGAACCAATAGTTTCGAAAACAAATACTTATATCCATTGAATGCCAACAACCAGAGTCTCATCGAAGGCAAGCAGCAGTCGAATGAGGGCCAGTACGAGCTCTACCATCAGGTGCTCGAGACTGTCAAAGCGAATCTGAAGATTATGTCGGAAAACGCCAAACATTTGGCGCAAATACAGACTCAGAGCAGCAGTTCTTCGCCGCTAATGAGTGGTGCGATTGCGATGGCTTTGTGTGCAATACAGCGCTGCAAAGAGGACTACCAGTGCTCGCGTGTCGTCATAATGAGCTGTACGGCCGACCAGAGCTCGTCATTCGCCGCGCAATACATGAATTTCATGAACAGCTTCTTCGCGGCGCAGAAGATGGGCGTCACTATCGACGCCTGCATTGCCGGCGACGACAGCTATAGCGCCACCACTTCTCTCCTCCAACAGGGCTGTGACCTGACGGACGGCACTTACCTCAAGGTTCCGAACATCGCCTCATTCCTCGAGTACCTCATCTGGTGTCTACTGCCCGACGCCCAGACCCGCTCGAAGCTGGTGCTGCCGCAGCGCCAGAAGGTGTCGCACTCGGCCGCCTGTTTCTGCCACCGAAACATCATTGACATCGGATTCGTTTGTTCCGTCTGTTTGTCCATATTCTGCTCATTCAGTCCCATCTGCTCGACGTGTCATACGATCTTCAAATTGGGACCAATTCCTCAACATCTCAACAAAACGAAGAAGAAATTGAAACCTAAATGACTTAACCATTCGTTACATTATTATTGCATTTTTAAATCTTAATTTAATTTATTTACTTTATTCGTAAATATAATAATTTGTCTTAAATTTCAGTTAATTTCGTAATTGTTTTGAATAAATGGAAAAAATTGTATAAAAAGCTCATAATTGGAGTGAAAATAGAAGAAAATAATTATAAAATAATTGCAAATAAAATAATCCAAAATATACTGTAAATCACAAATAACTGCTTTGATTGCCGTCTTTCGGTGCGAAGAATATTCTTCTGGTGAGCGTATGTGTGACACACGGCGTCTGCTTCTTGTCGTCGAATCGGGGGTCCGAACACTTGGATGCCTTCGTGTAAGCGATTCGCTGATTGATTATCGTTAGCATTGACAGCAAGTCATAGGTCTTATGGTATTTGTTGACAATTTCGGTCAAGTGGTTGATAAACCAGGAGCCGTCGATCTGGTTGCGCCACGAGTAGAAGCTAAGCACCGGAAGGGACGGACAGAAGAACCCGGAATAGTGTTAGCTATAGTTGACTACGAAATGGTAGCGCAAATACCCGGACATAGTTGAGTAGGCGATGAGAAAGTCGGAGTAAACGGGAATCTTCACTAACTTTGTGGCATTACTGCCGCTATCGCACACATCGGAGCGCTTCTGGAGCTGAACGCCTTCGTCGTATTCCACTCCCCGACAGGCCTGGAGTTCAGTGTTTTTTGATTAAAACAAATCAAACACTAAAACTAAGTTTGAATTCAGACCTGAATTATGAATATCTTCGGCTTTCCGGCCAATGTCTTGCAGTTATCGCCCGTAAAAAAGCTGAGAATATTGTCCAACGGATAGGTCTGGTCGTAGGCCCAGAGGTATTCGTTATGGCCGTGAGTTAGGATACAGCAGACGAAGCAGTCGTTGTCCGAGTGATCCTCTTTGGCCACTGAAACAGATATTCGCTTTTGACAAACAGTCGGTCATAAAGTGTGGCCAAACATACCATTCGAGACGTATTGGAAGAGTTGATCGCAACTCATGTCGTTCTTCATCGAGACGTCGAATCCAATTCTGCCGAAACAGGCGAACAGTGCGTTCGCGTCGGCGGTACTGCCCTTCCGTTCCGGACAATTGTTGCCCTCGAAGAACTCGTGGTTCAAAATCAGACATTTGCCGAACTTCTTGTGCTTCATGTCGTAGTCGATCGAGTCTTCGTGTATAGCGAGCGCCCCGTAGTCTGACCGCTGGGCCGTCGACCGGTTCCCGAAGCTGTCCAACCGATAGAAGGTTTAGTCAAACTCGCGATTCAGAGACAACTGGCGAAGAACTCACTTAAACCAAGATCTGGCGTCACTCTCGTCGCCACCCGAACCCGAATTCCCCGAATTGTTACGCCTTTCGTCACTCGCTTTCGGGTTTGAGTTAAGCAATAGTTTTATTGTCTTTTTGTTTGAAACTGTTTTCTCGAAATTCATTCCGATTTTACTTACAATCCATTCGTGCAGTCAATCGGTTAGACGTTTGTTGCGATCAAAGCGTAAAATGCATTCAAAGGCCTAAACCATCGAAACTAAACTAAAAGCGAACTTAAAATCCAAACTAAATCAGCGATCGATTCACTCTATTGTTGGTCTGATTGCAAGCATTTCGTCATTTGATTAATGTTTCGCTTATTTATACCCAAAGTCTGTGTAGGACTGCGACGATCACTACATCTATAATGTCCTCAAATGAGACGCGTCTTCGTCCCCAAACTGCCTACACGTATACGACAGTCACTGTCTGTTTGATTGGTTTAATGAGAGCACAAAAACTTTGGCTAAAACAACGAATTGGTTTAAATCGAGACATCGTTTATGTCATCACATGTTCTGCTATTTTCTATGAGTCATAGATTCGATGACCCAATCGAGGGTTTGAGAGAAGCCTAGGGCTCAGCCATACACTCAATAGCATTAGGCCTGAGGTTAGAGAAAGAGATAGCTTTTCGCAGAATTTCACACAAAGTGGTTAAAATGTTCTCTCTTTTACCTTGCTACTATTTAAATTACCACTTCTAATTGATTGCAACATTTTGTTTTTACATTTTAAATTAACAATTATAATATATGTGTACCTAGCTGATTATAAGTATTGGTTCACGATATAACCCTGAACCTTATCTAAAAACAAGCAGTTTGTAAATGAGGTTTAGTTTTGCTAAATCTAAGGTTTTTATACACTGTATATCCGATTATTTTAAGTTATTTCGATTATTTCGTTGTATTTAAAAAATCCCATTTTGTGGTAATTTCCTTACGTTTGTGGTATTATATTACAGAATAAGTCAAAAATATCTTCAAACTAAGCATGTTGATTTATTTCTCATAAAATAAATACCTTGTTGATATAGTGCTATATTCATGATAGATAAGGCATAAAATTTAAGCATGCTTGTCTAATTTTTAATTAGTTAGCACGAAATGAGCTCAGATTCTGGGAGAGGGAGGAAAGTTCAAACCAACATACTTATATTTGAGCGCAATGTTATTTTTGAAAAATAATTGCCAATAAATCCACAATTTACCATGACACATTTTTTCTACTACTAAAAAACGGTTTATATAGTAATGCAGTCTAAACATGGTAGTAGAATACATTGTATAGTTAGCCAGGCACAATGTTTAGCGCATAGTGCATATGCCTATAGCACGGCTTAATTTAGGCAAATGAGCGCTCAATCGGATTAACGAATTGGTTTGGATCGGAATGAGCGCTAAAAGCGATTGAAAACATTCAGAGAAATCGTTACTTAAAATACGAATTGGTTTTGGGTTTCAAAATACGATTCGAATGAATCAAACGTTTAATGAATGTATGAATGAGTCAGTCGTTTCACTCGTCGATCGTTTCCAATGTTTTCGCAGTTTTTTAAATCCATTTCTTATTTCGTTTCGTAAATACAAACAAATCTTTGACTCAAATCGCGACCAAAAAGCGTACGATTCGTACGAAACGAACGATTATTACCACAAAAAGACAAATGTCGTCATCGGAGTCGAGCGCCGACTCGACCAGCGATTCGTCGCCTGAGTCGAGCGACTCGGACGGGCGGTCGGCGGCGTCGGCCGCGTCGGCCATCTCTGCGCCGAACAGTTTCTCTTTGATCACAATAACCGTCGAAGACGTTGAGTACAAAAACGACTGCATATTCTGTTTGTCGGCCTTCAAGAGAGACGAGACGGTAATGAAACTGATTTGCGGCCACTATTACCACCAAAACTGTCTGACGCGATGGTTGACCAGAAGCTGGTGTTGTCCGCAGTGTCGCCACACGTTGGCTGAGAACCCGTTCTTCGAGTCGGACGTCGACTCCGACTCGGAATCCGAATACGACTCTGAGTTGGAAGCGATGGTCCGACCCGTCTCTACCCAACTGCTCGACGACTGGCGCTCCGATGGCCTCGAAGACGAAGAACGCATCGAACGGATCAAACAACGCGATCGCGATATTCGACAATCGATTTACTCGGAGTCGCACTCATCGGACGACGAGTCCGAAGACGACGATTAGACCACTTCTTCCGTTCCATTCATTTGTTATTTCGTTCACAAGTTATGCCAATATTTCGTCTCATTTTTTGCGTTAATTATAATTCAATTTGTTTTTCGATAATTCACTCAAAAGTTTTGAAATAAGTTTTTCTATTAATTTATATTTTTGCGAACAAAAAGTTTACTTATCTTTTGACTCACAGTTTAATCACTTTTTACGACAATCTCTTAATTGTTTCGAAACTTCATTTCTATTTAAATCACTATTTGTTTTGACATTTTGTTTGGGTTTTGATTCAAAGTTTTCAATTATAGTACAAATTGCTGTAAAAGTTCTCAACGAAAATATTTTGTAATCCGTTTTTTCGAATAAATATTAAATATTAATTGAATTGCATTTAGTTGTGACAACTTGTGCTAACTGTGCGCTAACTGTGCGCTTAGGCACGAAAACTCGACTCAAAAGTACTGTTAAAAATCGAAAGTTATTTTTGAATGCTATTCAAACATCGCGAAAGAGTAGACTTTTCTAATAATAGTAATGCAAATATTTAATGCATCCGATTGTGTGTTTAGCCAATACTTGAAGAATACAATTATTATTATGATTGACACAAAAGGGGATTATCGGCTCAAACAGGAAATGCTTGCGATAGCAGTGAAAGACAGCGTTCGGAATGTTTTTCGGATAACAATCAATATTTTGATGGGTTTTCGGCCGAAAAACAGTCTGTTGTGTGAGTGAAGAGACAGAAAAAAGCGAAAAATTTGCGTAAGTCTGAGCCGCCGGTGCCAGTAGTGGTCGGGCGATATGATAAGGAGCTAAACAAAGTGCTGAGCAGTGCTGACCCATATTTTGGGAATAATTTAGAGAATAGTGGAAAAGTAATGCGAGTATTGGTTGAGTAGAAGAGACGATATCTTTTACGACGTATTCCTATTGAGAGTAGTTTTGATTTAAAGAGCTCTCGATTTCTTAGTGCCAAAGATCGCTGTTTTTTGGGCGAAATATTCGCGTATTTCTCGCTTCTCATCCATTCGATGCCTACTCTTTGCACTACATTACTGTCGAATCATTCAAATATCGTTGACTGGAGTGCTTCGTCTGACGGCTTCGTCACTGACAGCGCAATTGAAAACTTATTTTTTGCGAAACTCGGCATAAGTCGGCTCTCATGTGGTCCGCGCCGTCGAGTCCCCCATACGGAGCGGTTCTTAAGCCTCCAATTCAGACGCATTCCCCACAAGTGTTTCCCGCGTCGAATGGCATTGACATGAGGCGAGTGAGTGAATGAGACAACTCTATGGGAGCCCAACGCAGCCCAACGCAGCCCATGTAGTTGAGGCCCGGCTATGCGTTTCGCGCGAACATAAGTAGCCCCACAAACAGGACAGACATGAAAAGCCCTGAAAAGCCGGCGATTATTGTATCGCATTGTAAACAATTATATGATATATGAGTCCCTATTCACCAGTTTTTTACCGCTTTTCCATTCACTCGTATGAATGAAATCAATTGATTGAACGAAATATATGAACTCAACCATCAGTTCCAACAGTTCCGACTTCTAATGCACTCTCGCTTTTGGCCGCCGTTCTAACATGAATTATCTGTTAATTAAAACCGAATTCTACTTAACTTCTTAAGCGAACTCTCGCTTCGCACTCATTAATATCAAAGGCATTAAAATAGCTTTCCTTAATAAGCCGGGTATGGTATGTGAGCTTTGAGTTTAAACGGATAAACGTTTGCCACAAATTGCAATTTGGCGCTACTCTCTCCTCCCGACACAACCGTTAATCTCTTTTATGCTCTCAAATGTAATAAAACATAAATCTTATTGATTTAGCGCTAAATTCTTTTTATTATCATTCTCATTTCAAATAATAAACATTATATTTAAGCATGCCAAAATGTTAGAGAGTTATTACGTTTGTCTATTTGCAAAACATATTAGGCATTCAAAGCCTATTCTCATAAACAGAGAAAAATTCACATATTATTTGTCAAAAATTCTAATTCTCCGAAACCTTCTTTAGATTTATCGAAAGCAGAAAAAATAATATTTGCAATAAATAAACTAAATTGTAATGCAGTTTCGTTTCGCTATTCCGAAAATTAATATCTCCTGCTTTCTACAAAGTTACTACATTCACATGCTAAGCATACACTCTAAAATTTATGTGTAACTTGATAATCAGTAGCAAGTTTATAGCGTGAGTTAAATTGTACTTTGTATTTTAACAAACGAGATATTGTTTGGTTAAAACATCTGAAATTTCGGATATCTGGGCCAAAGAGTATTGTATTATATATTTTTAAGAAGAATGGGAGAGAGAGAGAGAGAGAGAGAGAGAGAGAGAGAGAGAGAGAGAGAGAGAGAGAGAGAGAGAGAGAGTTATTTTTATATTTAGTTGAAATATCCGAAAATTGATGAATAGCTGAATAGTTTGTGTGTCAGTAAATCGAGCGGAAAGAGAGAAACTGCAGTTTTGCCACTCATTTCGATACTACAGTCACTGCATCTCTACTACTGAGTCAACGCATCTCTCATTAGATGCACTCATTTGAATGTATGCAAGAATTCGCTTCCGCCCTAACCCTAACCCTAACCTATCCATTATAAATCATTTGATTAATATTGAGCTAATTATTAGCAAGTTTTAGCTCTTCCTATATTAGATTATAATCAATTTAAGTACAATATACTTGATACTTAATTAGTCAAACTTTTGCGATAAAAGATTTTTGCTAATTAGTTTGTGTTAATTTAATAAATTAAGAAATAGTGTTCTTAGTTCCAATTATAATCTAATTATTTCGATTGTTCTTTAATTAATGGATTAATTTATAGATTAATTAATAGATTAATATTATTGTCTTATCAATTCAATCTAAATGGTTTATTTATTTCCAGCATTATATTTTAAATTAGCATTTTAAAATAATAAATAAATAAATTAGAAATAAATCTAAGTCAAAGATTTTAAACTTTCCCAAAAAGGCGAGCATAGAAATATACAAGCACATATTTCAATAAAAGCTTTAGCATAAAAATATTCTTTCTTTTTAATTAATCCAAACTTAAAATATTTTTTGGGAGTTTAAAAGCAAAACTTTGTTTAATAACTATAATTATATTTTTTGTGTTAATAACTCGAACAATAGTTGCTAAGAGTTTTTTGTTTGCGTAATAAATAATGAATTAGAGACAAGGGTTTAGTCAGTATTAATTGGCAAAATAGCCAAATATGCGGCGAAAAATTTGAATACTGCTTTTTTATGCAGCAAGCATAATGGATCAATGAATCATGTTTAAGAACCTATTCAGTGAATAGCCCAGTGTAGTAATTAATTCGGGGCTTATCTAAGATAAATAATTGTTAGCATGAATTCGTATATAAAAGACTGCATTCTATTTGTTAAATAATTACAGCATTCGATTGAATAACATTTAAAAGCATTAAAGAGGAGAAACATAAAGAAAATTCGGAAAACCTCTTCAAACAGAGTATAGTTTAGTGCAGTTTTGTTGTGTTTTGATCGGCTATACGTGTAGAATAGGCTGGAATAGGGCTGGAGTGGAGCGGTAGAGCGATGTACACAACAGTACAATGTAGTAATTGCCTATTGCCTACTATAGAACGGCATTACCTTGCTCAGTAATGGTTTTTTGGGAGAAATGTCATTTATTGGCTTTTAGGCCTCCATTAGCCCTATCTGTGTCTGTAGACTGTGTACAGTGTGTAGACTCGCAAACAATTATTTCTTAGCGATTCATGAGATAGACATTAAATGAATCGGGAGTTCCGGACTGATCTGTAATGATAGAGTGCATTGGGTGGTAGAGGAGCGCAGATACTAGTGCTGAGGTGTAGGGGAGCGGCAAATGTAGTGCTTGTGGTGCTGGAGCTGGTGCTAGTGCTAGCGCTGGTGTAAGCGCTTAGAGTCGACTTGGAAATACATGACAACAACAAATATGGGCTAACGCTCGCAGAGTATGCAATGGTTCGACCGAAAGCATAACATTTGACGGCAAGTGAGCGCACATTACGAGAATTCGCGATTTCAGACTCGCACTCATGTGCTGAATGTGACCTTCGTTTGCCATTTTTGTCTCCTATGCCTAATCCACTGTTCCGACTGCGAAGCTGTGAAGTGCACATCTAGAGCACAGTTCGCCGCAACACCGTCTCATCCACAGCTCCAGTATCGCAGCTCCAGTATCGCAGCTCCAGTATCACAGCTCCACTGTTGCAGTATTGCAGTTAACAATGAAAAAGTTGTATAATATTGAGACAAACTTTTTCTCCTCTTTTACTCAATTAATATGAATTGATATGTGCTATCAATGCGATCATTGCTATCAGTGCTACCAGTGCTCTCTCAGCGATCCCTGCCTTTCATCGCCTAATGCGCCGAACAATGCGTCCGATGTTGGCTCTCGTCTTGTCTTGTCTCAGCACTTGCCTACTCCTCACCGCAATTGTCGCCAATTCAGACGATTATAATTTAACGATAATTCACGCAAACGATCTGTTGTCGGCATTCGCCGGCGTTAACAGCGATGACAGTCTCTGTGATCTCAACAATGATCTCAAGTATTGTGTCGGAGGAGCGCCGAAAATAGTGGCTAAGGTTTGCGATTATTATCCGTTCCTTCACTTCAATTCATTCCTTCCCTATAACTAAGACTTTCTTTTAAAGTCTTTTTATTTTTAACTTTAGTTCGATTTTATTATTAAACTTAAAGTATGCTTTCAGTTAACTTAACTAGTAGCTTATTTAAAAAAGATTTGTGGTGTAATATCTCAAGTTTTACTGCTTGATACTAATTGCGAGATAGCGTCTTGTTTATAATAAAACTCAAGCATTTGGGTAAGAAAATTATTTGCTCTGTGTCAATCAATGTTTTATGTTTATTTGAGTTTAATTTTCTCGTTACTGCAATGTGTGAAGTATTTAATTAAATAGACACTTCACCTCTCGACTAGTTTTCGTAATTCTGTGCAAAATATTTGCTTTATTTTATTTACATTTCTTAAATATTTACATGATTACGCTTTTCTCAAACTTTTACCACTATGCAAATTTCGAGAATTTTGTCGAATTTCATTTTAATTAATATATCCTAATTCTGCACAGTTATTATTTCAATATTATTTCAATTGAATATATTAAATTACACACATTATACATAGTATAAATTAATGCATGAACACAATGTATGGGAAATTTATTTGTTTTTATTTAAATATTTGATCAATTAATTGCATACTTAAGTTGTTATGTTAAGCGCAATACAAATAGATTTTATCGAATTTATGTCAATTCATATTGATATTGTAATTGATATGTCAAAATTTGCCAAACATTAAGCATATTTAAAACTGAACATGTGCATTTTCTATTAGTCAACAAATTGCACGTTAGTAAAATTTTAATATTGATTATTTAACTCATTATACAAAAGCACTAATCTATGCTAAACTCATCTAAAATGCA
>JAQIXC010000758.1:0-20545 GCA_034697605.1 Metabelba pulverosa | reverse complement strand
GCGTTGTGTTTCCAACTTTTGCCGAGTGGTGGTACCGGCCCCTGGACCATGTAAAACCGCTGCCGTAGCCTGCATCGTTTAGGTCCAGATCCAAGTCCATGTCCTCAACTAAAGTCCAGGTTTAGACTCAGGTCGTGGTTACGACCTGGACCTGCTCAGCTCTAGTTTTTAACAAAATATACAATTACTAGGTTTTAGATAACATTGTTGTAAGTTTAAGTGAAGGGTGCAATACTAACTAGAATCTAGTTACTAGATACTATTGCATGAGATTTTGAGTCAAATTTATTGAATATGACTTAGTATTGCATGCAATCGTATGTCCGAGGGTAAGGTACTTTAGAACACAATTTGCATATAAAATGTTTTAATAATCAATAAAAAGTTAAGTTTTTGTTAAAAACAGATTAATAAGTGTTTTACTCAAAACGAATGATTAAATACCGATATATTACAGATACGTAAGAAACGGTCGAATTTACAAAAGTTTGATCAAAACTAAAGTCAAAACCCCTTTCGGATGCTTTGAATTGCAATTATTTCACATTTTTAAGCATTAAATGAGTTATGAATTCTAAAGTTGAAAGAAGTTCTGATTCAGCGGAACGTCGGACGGGTTGGCCGTATCGGGAGTGCAGCCCGAGTTGGGTGTAATGGGAGTGTTTGGCGGCACCCGATAGCTCTGGCGATGGTATTGGTCGGAGTGTTGCCGAGCATTGGGTTGACTTCGCGGCCGTTTGGCGCTGTTCTTCATCCGGTTGTGCATTCGCTCGGACTCGTCGTCGGAGAACTCGCGCACCTCTTCGGGCGGTTCGTTGTTGTGCTTCCACGAGGCGTCCGATCCCTTCATTCGCCGCAACTGTTCCGCGAATACGAAACTAGTGATGGGTTTGTGCTGTTCGGCCGCGAAGTAGACGCCCGTATCGACGGCTATCTGTCGGTCGGATATCTGTTTCGCGTCATTGAATCGGACGGCATATCGCGGTTCGACCACTGGTCCGAAGACGTCGAAGATCTGTCCCAATGGTTGGCCGTTCTTGAGGAACAGCACCGAATCCAAGTCGAGTGCAGGCATTGAACGGAACGACTGTACGATCACCAACTGATCCACTATTGAGACAACTCTTCCCAATTGCGACAGTTCTTCGACTTTGACGCTAATCGACAGGTTTTCAATCGGCGGTAAGTCTTCGAGACTCAGCTCTCCCTTAGTTTTGAGCGAATGCTTGCCTTTCGCTGTCCTATCACTCGTTTCAATGTCTTCGTTGTCTTCATTGTCCTCATTATTATCATTGTCTTCGTTGACACCCGGATCTGATGAGAGAGACCACGAACTGCTCGAAGACGGGGAAGAGATCGCGATTTGTGGTGCTTTCGATGGCTCGAAGTCAGAGTCAGAATCCGATTGATATTCCGATTGAATGATTCGCAAAGCGTTTGAATTCATTATTAATATTGCGATTAGTATTCAGTCGTTGATTGCATTTAGTCTTCAATTCAAACATAAGTCCAACCAATGCTCTGAAGTGAAGCGAAACTAAACAAAACAAAACCAAAACATTCGCACGTTTTGCGAGTTTTGCCACTTTTAGGGCCTTTACTGCGATTGCCAGCTCTTCCTATGAGAACTCAATGATTGCCTCAATTATTCGACTATTAATACTGAAATTCATTTTAGATACAGTATTAGCGCATAACTATGCTGCGTCCCCACTAGTACTTCTGGCTCACTTACAGGCAAATGCTTAAGTCTTGGATCTGTTTCCACTCATTTACTTATTTGCTTGCTTATTCATTGTTTTTATTTTTGTTTGTTGTTATTTTTCTTTTCTTAATCCCATTATCTTAATCCCATGCACTAATCTTTAATACAAGTGAGTTTTGTTTTGGATAGTTTAGCGCAGAGTACAGCTTAACTGAAATTTTAATCATTAAAATCTTTGCATTGGATATGCGTAGAGATTGAGGTTGTTAAACAATAAATTTATATAAAAAATTATTATACCAAAATAAATTAATTATACAAACAATAGTATATCTAATAATAATTTTATTTTATTGATTACTTTTTCTAAATTGAGTTGATGAAATTAATTCAATTAATTTAGGAATCATTGATTCAAACAATTAGATAATCGATACAAATCTCAAGCAAGAATTAGACAAACGATTTGCAACGCTTTTGTGCAAATAGTCGTATAAAAAGGGCCCACTTTTCCGTGCATTTAGTTAAGCTGTACTCTGGTTTAGCGCATGCCTACTCTACACAAGCATAAGCAAGCTCTGTCTCCATTGACTTATAAAAGTAAGCTTGCTTAAGACAGGGTCTGTTGCTCATTTGGATAAGTCTCGTCAAGTCTGTCTCCATTAGTGCTGACACAAGTATACTTGCTTCCAAGCAAGACTTAAGCATAGGTGGGGATTCAGTATAAGCTTACTTATAATAATGACAAACTTTTCATGCCGTTTTAGTTGATTTTAAAAGATTACATTTAATAAATACTCATGTTAATATACCCCATGTTAATATTTAGGCACGGTTAAAGGAGAGAGGGCATTCATAATTAACATAACACAAGCTTAAAAAAATTTGGCCGCCCACTGTTTAGACACGCCCATATTTTTAAATGTTAAGCCACGCCCCCCAAATTTTCACCATTTCACAGTTTTGTTTGTGATCAATTACTGGAAAATCACACAAATACTGCAAAAGAGTGTAAATAGCATGTAATTTTAGAATTTTAATTGCTAAAACACTAAGACTCATCACAAGCATCGGATTCTCGTCTCGACCGGACACCTGGCAGTCTCACCCCCGACCGCACACACGGCCCGAACAGCCCAAACCTAACTAATTAGAATTAGTACAGTTAAGTTTTGTCGCTGAAGAACACCGGATGCTAAATTTCGGTAGAAACGCTAGCGTTCGCCAATATGCAAAGTTTGTCACGACAATAAGTTGCGATAAGAATAAAAATATTCATTGTGAATTTGCCTAAATTAAAATATTGTATAATAAAAGTGAAACGTTTGAATATTTCTAAAATCCAATTATTATTTCTAGAAGACCTAAAAATAATCTAGGCATTAAAGTTCACTATGTAGATATTATATGAGAACAGTTTAAACAAAATACTTTTTAAATAGAAGATTGTTTTAATCATGGTAATTTCAAGCGTTTGCTTTTAGACTATTGCTTTAGATTCTAAAGTTTAGAATATTTATAATTCATTTAGACTGTATAATTTTAGCCAGCAGAATATTTAGGGAACAAATGAAAACTTTGAAATAAAACCAAATGGTTAGCTATATCTTAAAATGTGGGCAAAATAAATGGTATGTAGTAATCACCATGCTAATTCGACAAATGTCTGTACTATAATAGTAATGAAAAGAATGATTTGTTCGCCACAAACGACTCGTTATGACTGACGGCCACAGTTGACAAGCGCTGCAAAACTAGTCGATTGCAGACAATTGCAGATCGATTTCAATCCATAGCCATCTCTACCCTTTCACTGCCCTTTCCATCGACTCGATAATCACATTTAGCAACAATTAAACTGTACAAAATAAGTTCAAACAACTTATTACCTAATTATCTAATTGTTATGAGAATATAGTAGAGATAATCCAATTTATGACAATTTTATTCAAAATAACAATATTTTTATAATTATTATAAATATTTTAACAATTTTTGGTTAAGTTATGCGTTGAACCAAAAAAGCATTTAATGACTAATAACTGTTTGCACTAATAGTTCAAAATTTCGGTTCCTCTCTATCGGAACTGTAGGGCACCGTCGGTAGCACCCGGTGTGGCCACGTTTGCCCTCTAGAGCAGGTGGTCGGCGCCGTCGATCACGTCTGGCCTCGTGTTGTGCACTCAGTGCCTGTCGAGCGACTGTAGAAACCTGGGGTCAACCGAAGCTACTTTGGCGCTGAGGAAGGCGTGCATACAATACAAGAGATTCTGTAGAGAATCGCATTCCAAGCGTTGGCTTTCGATGACTCGCGAGTCGTTCGGATTCGTCACAAAAGTGAGTGACAACTGGCGGTTGCCGTCGTCTGACGAGTGCTTCAACTGATGGAATCGATACTCAAATCTATACTTTTTGACCGATTGGTCGTAAAGAGCGAAACCCATCCGCCAGTCGAGTGTCAGCGAAGACGACATTCCGTCGCAAACGACGGCAAATGTTTTGCTCTAAACAAACAGCAAATGAGCGTTAAGTGCAACCAATGCTAAGGTTTCCATAAATCATACCCCGAGTTGTGTAACCGAGTGATAGTTGGCGCGATGCCAGGCCTTCTTCACTCGGGCCAAGTCCTCGGCATTCTCTGTGGCTAAGTATCGAATGGACGCGTCGTCTGCGCTCTGAATGATAAAAGAGTTACGCTTTTCGTCCAACTGTTCGGTCGGTTTAACCGAACGAAACACCGATTCATAGCAATTGTAGTGAATGTCTGACTTCGAGACCAACTCGTCGTTCAACGGATCCAATAGATGCTGGCCTTCCATCAAAAGACTGTTCGGCTCTTTCAACAGATAAACTGTTCCGCCTTTGATAATCAGAAGTCTTTGCGACCACTTGTGGCTCTGTTTTGGTTGATATCCCGTTATCTGACACTCGGAAACCCAATCCATGAAAAGGATTTGTTGCGATTGAGGAATATCTTTGTTTATGACTCGTATCCGATCCGCAGTCAGACTATTGACGGCATTCCGAATGGTTTGACACCATTGGTGGCAAATGTCTTCGCTATCGCATTGGACAACAACCGACGGCCCGTTCAGAGCCCTCACCTCAAAGCCGGCGTCTCTTAACTTATCGCTATAACAGACATATCGGGAGAGATGGCAGAGGAAGAGCTCAATTCGCACGCATTCGCACCAATTGTTTCTCACTTTTCTCGCGTCTTCAGCTAATCCGCTCTTTACATCTGCGCCACTCTTATCGCTCTTTTTAATCAACGGATTGTCGTTTTGCAAATCAACCGATTGGTTGGTATCCTCTTTATGCCACCTCTTGCGCAAAATATTGGCCGCTTTGTGATGCCGTACCCGCAAACTCATGCCCTCAGCGCCGACGGTCTGTCCCCTAAGCAGTTCGAGTGCCTCGTCGTGAGTGGTGTTGGTGTCGAAGTTGTGGCCATTGACGGCCACAATCTCGTCCCCAATGAACAGTTGTTTGGACAGATCGGCCGGACTGTCGGTCACTATGCGTGAGATGAGCACAGGTAGGTTGTGCTCTGCGCCGCCCTTTATCGAAATGCCCAGACCTAAGGTCGCGCTTCGGTGCAGATGTACTAAACGGGAACTCGACGTCAGAAGAGACTAACCGTCCGAACCATACAAAGAGTGAATACTTTATGCAAATGAGAGCACAATTGGTGCGAACCTTATCTTCAGTTGTGGCCAAATCCCTGTCCGCCGACTCCGTGTCGTCCGAGTGGCCACAGACTGTCTCCTCAATAATGAGTTGTCTTCTGTTGACAATGATTCTCATCTTCCGATTCGAGTCATTTCCAGACAATAACCCGATTTTCGTCTCAATCTGTCGGTCGAAGCAATGGTTAAGTCGTTTCAAAACAATTCACATTTCACTCACTTTTGCCATAATTTGGATTTCAATTAAATTTCACTCATTTTGTCGCCAAATCTCTTAACAATTGAGTTAATTATTCGTATTTTAAGTCAATTGTCATTCAATTCAAAGCCAATTGACTTCAATTGAATTAATCACTTATTTCCTCATTATTTCCATTTATTTTTCACTTCAACCTAAATATTCCCCATTTTTTACATATATTTCTGGGGTTTTACTACTTTTAGTTATTTTCTAAGTATCGATACATTCTTTTCAAATTTTGCCAAGTTTAAATTCAGCTTTTGGATAAATTATCTTCAAATCTTATTAAGCATATTTATTTTTATTAATGAATTTTAAAATATTATGCAAATTACTTTAGTCTTATAAGTTATAATGTAGAATAATTTTACCGAGTAAAATTAAAGTTTAATGATTAAACAAAATAAAAGTTTCTAATGGCTCAATAATCAATGTAACATGTAAAATTTGCCAAAATTTGAACAGAAATTATAAAACAATTCGATTTATTTATAATTTTAAAACTTATCTCTAAATCTTTATCTATCTTTATATTTAGCATGTAAAGGTTTTTGAATTGAATACTTTCTAAAGTAACTTTTAGAATGCATAACTTATTAATAATAGCTCGCATTTAGCAACTTAGACTTAGACTTAGTTTCTAATAATAATTGTTATTAATAACTTATTCAACTAACTTAGAAACATTGTCTAAGTCTAAGTTGCTAAATGCGAGCTAGTAATAAATGAAGGTTGTAGATCAGCGCTGTCAAAGAACGGCTCCCAGAGCTTTTTATTAAAGTTTATTAGCAAAAACATTAATTAATACAGTATAAAAATTTGAGTTAAAAATGATCAAAGTTTATAAATTTTTATTAATATATTAATCCTCTTATTTAAAACTGAATTGAATTTGCGTATGAATTTCAATAAATAAACTTTAATCATTTTTTCACTCAAATTTTTATACTGTATTAATTAATGTCTTTGCTATAAACTTTAATAAAAAGCTCTCGGAGCCGTTCTTTGACAGCGCTGTTGTAGATGGCTAGAGATATTAATTTAGTAGTAATATTCAATTAATTGATATTTGATTAAATACACTATACGAATTTACAATCTACCATCACATACATGCTATCATTTTTGCCATGTATAATTATTTTTCAATTTATAGTAGCTAAATCTTTTTATTATCGCACCTAATTTTTAGAAACTAGAGCCCCTTTGCAAAAAGTAACATGATCTTTTAGATATTCAGCCTTAAAGTTTAAAGCAGTTTTTACAAAATGAACTTGGTAAAAATGGATTTATAGATATTTTTATAATTTTTTTGTAATAGGGTATTCGAAAATTAACTATTTAATTTATATTAGGTTTAAAATTTAACTGGTTAAGTTGATTTAACTCATTTTTTACAATTAATATAGTTAACTTTTAAATGGTAGAAAGACTGTAATATAGAAAAAAGTAACAAATATTTGGTTCAATTTTATAACTTTTGATTTTGTAGCGGAGTATTTTTTTAAGCATTAGAGATTTTTTCAAAGTTTCTTCGGTTTAACAAATTAGGTGCGATTATGAAAAGAATTAGTTGCTGTAAATTGACAAATAATCATACATGGCAAAAATGGTAGCATGTCTTCGACGGTAGATTGTAAATTCGCATACCGTATAAATCAATAACAAAATTACGTAATCGTAGTTCAATTTCAATAAAAGTTTATATAAAATTAGATTTCACAAAAATCAAAGCAAAACATACGTGATATTTTTTACGATTAATATATTATTAATAATAAACCTATAATTACAAATATATTTATAAATGTTATTATTTTGGAAGCTTACTTGTATACTTTTTAAGTTATATAGTATATTTTAATTTATCTTTTATTTATTATAGTTAATAAATATTTTATAATAATAATTATTTTACACAAGATAAACCATATCAAAATAATATTGATAAACAGTAATATTCAGTATATAATATAAATTTAATACAATTTATTTGTATAATTTATCAATCTAATTTTACTTAACAAAAAGTGAAATTAAAAATTAAATCTAGGTATTATAGTTTAAGTAGGAGATATATGGTTTGCAAACCATCCAATATTTTGTAGATTGTGACCTTTGACCTTGAAATTTTAATTGTGGTAAAAATCTGAATCGCTGGAAGTTACAAATGCTTGTAACCTTGTTTAATTATCTTGAGCTAAGGCAAAAATGCCATTATTTTTTTTTATTGGGCCTATCTAATACATCATTTAATTTACAATGATTATGGATTTTAAACATAATTTTCAAATAAATTTAAAACAAATGCTATAATAAATAAAAATAATATTGTTTTAAAATACGTTTTAAGATCAGTAGTGACCAACGGGTTGAACGAATTGTCGACTGTATTGTCAGACATAGCACTAGTGCTGCTGTGAATGCGTTCCCAAGTATTCGCAATCAACTCATTCTTATGTGACCTCCACTTCAAAAGTCCCGATTCGTGTAGTAATACATAACTAATATATAAATATAAATTTTTTACTTATTTGATTAAATAGTAACATAGTAAAATTTTAATAAGTAATTGCTAACAACTATTAAGCAATATATTAAACACATATAACTGTAACTGTTACTCAAAAAATTTTAAAAGGAGGAATTGCTTTACAATAACTTACATTTGAATAAATTTAGATTTATAAATTGGATTAAGTGATTTACGGATTAATAAACCGCTGACTGTTAGGTCGTGATTATCAGTCGACTTATGCAGCGGTAGGTTTCGATTCATTGCTATTATGTCGTCGATTACTCTCTCGGAGTCGACGAGTACTGCCGAACCGCTTAGTATTGCGTTCAACAGTTTATACGATTTGCTTTTGTATATTTGATAAAATTTGTAATGCAACTGCGGATAATCAATCTGCAAAACATGATTATAAAGTTATATTTTAATGTTATATTATTGACAAATTCAATAACTTATTCAATTACTTTCATATAATTTTGATAAATGTAATTTTCTTCAATTATTAATACATGATACACTTTTTTGCTTGCTTGTAAATGGCTTAGATTATTTAAATAGTCATGTTGATTATTAATAAGATTATATTTTATTTCGTTACTAAATAACTGGTTCCAAAATAGAGAGTTTATAATCCAGGATAAAATTATCAAGCTACAAAATGACTCTTTTGATGTTAGTTTGCTAATAGTTGCTATTAATATAATGAATAAAAACCATATAAACAATATTAATTAATGCTAAATGTTATATAAATTATAAAAATTTTAAAAATAGTAATTTGCATACATTTGCCGATTAGTGCGAGAAAGTGGTCGAAAGCGACGGAAACTACGGTTTGCGTGAAATCGAAACGTTTGTCGAGTTTTCGATGTTTTCGATAGACTTTCAATACATTGATTGTCACGAATAGAGCGAACAGACAGCCGATCGCAAGCATTGCCGACGTATGCAATGAACTAAATATTGAAAACTGTTGTTCCGATTGTTGTGTTTTTAAAGATAATATTGATATCGCGTTTCCGACAAATATCGGATACACAGGATTAGCAATTGTAAACCTGACGCTATTATACATCATTGACCATCCCGTTATGTCAGCATGCTGATTTAATTAAAAATTAGATAAGTATATTTTTATGAATTCTAGCTACATACAGCCGGTGGATTAATAGACGCATCGAGTTTTTCCCGATTTTCTCGGGAACTACTGAACCGATTTCAGAAATTTTTAATTCAGATTATTTAGATTTTACCCCCGCATCTTCCCTATAAAGGAAATTTTAAAATAATTGTTACTTTTTAAATAGCAGCAAAAATTAATTTTTACATTTTTGGAAATTTTAAAATTCTTAATAGGTAAAATTTTTGTTTTTTTAGTTTTTGTTTTTGAAGATTATCAATTAGAAATATTCAGGATACATACCCGTTTGCGTGCTATAAATGAAATTTTATAATACTTTAAATTTATTTAATGACAGCAATAAATGCATTATAGCCATAATGCATAACAAAATACAGTGTAAAAATATTAGACAGATTATTTTACAAAATTTACATCAAATAAGTATGCAATTGCTGATGTAATCGTAACAACTTAATTAATAATCATTAAATATTAACTTTAAAATTGAAATAATTAAAAAAACAAAAATTTTTCCTATTAACAATTATGATATTTTCAAAAATGTAAAAACTAATTTTTGCTGTTATTTGAAAAGTAACAATTATTTTAAAATTTTCTTTATAGGGAAGGTGTGGGGGTGGATTCTAAACAATCTGAATTGATAATTTCTGAAATCGGTCCAGTAGTTCCCTAGAAAATCGGGAAATACTCGATGCGTCTATTAATCCACCGACTGTATATTTAATAAGAAAATATAAATATTTCCTAAGAGAAATGTTGTATTAATTATATTAAAAAATCAGTAAAATACAGTTAATTTTAAAAATATATAACAATTAATTATACAATTATAAATTATACATTGTCATTTATATCCTTCATCGTGCCTGTCCAGGTGCCATTAGGTAACAATATATGACCGTATTTGGCCTTAGTATAAGTAAAGCCCACGCTAGATTGTTTTTAAAAATTTATCTTATATATTATTAAATTTTGTAAATTTTAATTATTATACAAATAAATAATATCTATTTTCATTAAACATAATATTTTCCTTTATAATAAATGTTTAAATAAAAATAATATTTTATTAAATTTCTATTTGTTTATAATTTAGTTATAACAAAAGTATAATTTTAAATAAAAATAAGTTTTATTTAAGTTATACGTTAGTAGTTATATCAAGGACAAATAAGCGCTTACTCTAAATTGAGATATTCTATTATAGATAAATATAAATAATATATATAATATTTCTTAATAATACCTGCATTTCATCTGCATAATAATAAATATTATTATAGCAAATTGATTACATATTTTGTAATATTTTGTTTGATTGATTATCTCTTGGATTAACTATAAATTAAAATATATTTAGTTAGTATTTTATATATTTATAAATATGATTTATTACTATTATAAATTAATAAACTAATAATGTAATAAAATAAAATATAATTTTATATAATATACTGTATAAATAAAATATAATTTACCTCGGATTCAGAGAAAGAAATGTTTAATTGGCAAGATAAATTTTGATTTGAATTTCCAAAAACTGGCCAGTGTTCACAAACTTGATCCATAATGTATTTATTATTATTTTTTATTACGTTAGAATTTATACTATGTTCTAATATGTTTAACGTAAAATATAACTTTGATAAAATTTAGATTCATTTATCTTCAAATAATTATAAATATTTTTAGTATTATTTATTTATACCATAAAATTATTATACCATATAATTTATTATGTTATAAGTTAATTTTGTAAATATATATGATTTAGCTTGCTATATTGTTTTAAATAAATTTATTAAAATATGTGTATATAAAAAAATACACCAATATTTGTAAACTATTAATGTCAGATAAAATTTTGTAAATTTATATAGGTTAATTTTAAGTAAATTCTAATAATAAAATATTTACAACTATTTATTTTATATAAACTATTTACAAATACAAATATAAATCAATATAATAGATTAAATACAGTATAATTTTGAAAACAGTAAAGTAACTACAAGTATAAAATAAATTTTAAGTGAGAATATTTGCAAGTAACAACCATTACTATATCTATAAATATGAAATAATACAGATTAAAGTATAAAAATAATTTAGTAAATGTTATTTAAATTTTTAATTTGCATTTAATTTTTTGAGATACAAAATTATATAAATAATTATTTCATATAAATTTTATTTATTTATTGTTTATTAATACAATATAATATTTATTTGCAATTTTCTATTTGTTATTCAATATTAACTATGTAAATTTTCAAAGGAAATGAAGCAATACAAATATTAATAAAATGATGTGTAAAATTTTATGATTCTAGATAATATATTCAACTTTTCTCTATAACTTTATTATAACATATTGTTTCTTATCATGCATTTTAATAATTGCTATATTTGTGAAATCAATAATAAATCATTTATTTATTTTTAAAACATTATTATTTAATTATACTTTTATTTTAGCAATATAAATATTATAGATTGGAATAGAAATAGAGCCGACAGTCCTAACCATAAGCCCAATAAAGAGCCGAAACTCGAGACTAAAGATATGAAACTCATTTCGAGTCTCTCTTCGAGAATATAATCCGGAAATCGATTGTGTTTTACCAATACATCAACTTTAAATATTTATTATTAAAATAGTTAAATACAGAATAATTTTAAGAAATCTTAGCGTAAAAACATATCTATAAAGATAAAATAAATCTTAAGTGAAAATATTTGCAAGTAACAACTATTATTCCATTTATAAATAATACAGATTAAAACATACAAATAATTAATTTTATTTAGATATTTATACTGTTGAAAACATATATTAAAATAATTTTTTTATTAAAAATTTATTTATATATTGTTTATTGTTATAATATAATATTTGTTTGCAATTTCTTAGTTGTTAATAAATATGAACTATGTAAATATTTTATAGGAAATATACAAAAAAAAACATAATATGCTATTTATAAAATTTTATAATTCCAGATGATATATTCTACATTATGATAATATAAATAAATATTTAATTTTTATTAGTTTAATTAATACAAAAGTATTTTGAAATTAATGTATATAAATAAAAATTCATTAACATGTTAAATAAAATAAAACAAGATTAATTAAGATTAAGATTAAAATTAAGATCTTATTATTTAAAAATAAATTTTAAACTGACAATATAATTAATGAAATTCTGACAAACAAACAAATGAGACTTTGATTAATTGCCAAGTTTATGTATTTAAATCTAATAATAGCACGCACGCACATTGCATTTTATTAAGTTTATTATATTAAGTTTATTCTAAGTATCAAGCATATTAAAATGACATATTGATCTAGTTTAATTTCCGATATAAAAAAATTATAAATATTACTAAATAAAAATATAAAATAAATAAAAATCCAACACAAAAAATGAATCGAAAAGCTATATTGACGGATTACTATAAAAACAATCTTGATAATCCGATAGAAGCGGTGCAAACAGCGCAAAAATATGAGCGCTATATGAGTAACACATTTCTGTGGGTATATCGCGATTGCGATGAATACGCGAACGGATATCGGAGTCGACGACGAGTTCTACTCATAGCTATCGCTCGACTTCTTCTCATCGCAGCGACAATACGCGGCTGTCTATTGGCGCTACTCCGCAACGATCTGGTGCGAGAGTACATGTGCAACCCATCCCTCCTCTTCGGCGACTACCAACTGGCCAATTGTATATTTGCACTTGGTGAATTAGCACTTACCGCCGGCAATCTACTTGTGCAGTATCAAGAGCTTACGCATACACTACACTTCTACTACATAATGCATTTGTTTAAACACAACCGACTGGCCTATCGGCTCAGCCGACGGCACCTGAATAAGCTGTACGTGCGCTTCAAATTGGTGGCCACCTTTGTGTTAAAGCTAGCGGTGCTACCTATGTGCCTGGCCGCACTAGTAGCTATTATCGCCATTGATACAAAAGCGCACCTGGACAGCGGCACCGATTTCTCGTGGATCGTCCTGGTCATTTGGATCATGCTAACTTATGTGGTAATTGTGCAGAACATTATCTACGTGTGCGTAGGCCTTGTTCTCTGGGTAGTGATCGCGCTATACGTGCGTTATAAGTTCGTCGAAGTCGAGCAGCGGATCCGCGCGAGTCGTGAGCGCCGCGACTATCGGCTACTAATGTACGCATTCTCAGAGCACCTGTACGTTCGCCGCATTGTTAGCGACGCGAATCACACGTTTCGTTTGGTATTATTTTTATTGTATTATGTTCAAACGCCTTTTACCCAGTTAATTTTGTACGGCACCCATAAGCCGGGTGCGTCGCCGATGGCTAAGCTCGTGGCCATCGTTGCGGTTACGTACGCGCTATCGATATTGCTTTGCGTTAATGTGATCAGCACTTGGATCAGTGCGGCCGCGCACCGGCCCATTAAGCTCATGTACTCGTATGTGACCGACCGCTCAATGCCGGTGACGTATCGCCTGAAGATCCAGGCCTTCATTGAGGGTCTGTCCGAACCGAAGATCGCGTTCTATTGCTACGACTTGTTTGCAATCGATTACTACGAGTGCTATCAGTGGCTCTTCATTGCCGGACAGAACTATTTCCTTATTATGAGTTTGTTTTAATGCAATAAACTTGTTAGAATTTAGTTAAAATAAATTATATAAAATCTTTACTAAATAATCACAACTATGCACACTACATGATAAATGTTAATATTTTATGTAATTCACAATATAAATTAGTGTTATTATAATTTAATATAATGCGTAAAGTAAAATTCAGAATTTTAATTAAATTATGTATAATTTAATCTTGCTATAAATCATTATGTAAACAAATAATTAAAATAACAGATTATTTGAATTAAATGTATTTTTCAAGTAATTATAACACTATTTCTTAAATTTGTATATGTTTATTTGTTTACCAAAAATATATTTTCAATCTGCAATATTAAATATTAATAATAAAAATAACAGTGTATATTATCTGGTAAGTTACATGTTTGCAAATAATTTATTTTAAAGTAAATAAAATTGATGAAAAAATTCCGATTACACTGCATAAATTATTATTTGATATAATTTCAATTAAAAATTAATGTTTATTAGAGACGCGCTTCGAATTGACTCGGATTTAGTCAACAGTTCCATGAGTTTGGGTAGAGATTGCTCGCAATGACGACAATAGCACTCATAATAAACCGATTTATGCATGTTGGTATTGGCTAAGTAAATAGAATGTACATCTAATGTAATGTAATCACAACAAGATAAGATTTTTAATATGTATGCAATAGTTTGCGGAAATTGACTGCAATAACAGCGAAACGTTCGAAGTTTCGGTAGTTTTGCCAACGAATCGATCGCTGCGTCCGTCAGCGCCGGCCAGTGTCTCGTCGACAGTACGCGCAGTGAAGGCGTAATCGAGTCAATCGATTCGAGAAAATAATCCCTTAATCCGTCGTTAAAATCAATCCACAAATGCGTTAACGACTCGAAGCGAGCGATCGGTGTCGCGAACTGTGATTTACTGCTATTCCAACGCAAAATATCGGTACAATATATTCGGTAGAACCCGATGTATAAAGTGGTCAGTTGTGGACAATTGGCCGCAATATCGTTAAACAGTTTAATCATTGGATGACTCGTAGTGTAGGCGCAGCCGACGGGAGTTATCGACAGTTTCTTCAATGCCTTCAGAGGTTTCAATGCATTCGCTATACTATTCACGCAATCAATGTCTAAATTGTCACAAAATCTCAATTTAATTGCTTTCAAAGCACTTCCGCACGAATTGGCAAATGTCTCGAATTCGGTGTAATTTCTATCAATTGTGAAATTAAGTTTCTCCAATCTTTTAAGCATGTTAAATGTGTCACTAATGTATAGATTGGGCCAATTAATACGAAAATTACTGATTGTTTCAAATTCGCGTAAATTCACACATAATTTGAAGTTACGCTCAAAACAGGCCTTAATATCGCTTTCACTGCTAAAGCTATGATTCAAACGAATTGTTTGCAAATTCTTCGCATATTTCGCGAATAACGTATCAATTGTTCCGACATTCACTGCGTCTAATATGAAGTCAAATTCAGTTATATTTGAACTAAATTTTACAATCAATTCAATCAATTCGTTTGTATTGAGCGGACATTTGTCGAGACTACTGATAAACTGAATGTTAATTGAAGTGAGATTTTCGCACTTTTTCAGTATTGACTCGAATGCCAACAGAGCTGTCGGTTTCGATAACGCACTGAGACTTTGCACTAACTGTCCGTCGATTACGAGTTTGTGTTGTCTTCGATGTGTCGATCGGCGCCACTGTTTGGCCACACATTCGAAGCGAAACGAGTCGTCGAATGAGAGATAACTCAACACTACTTCACAGAAGTCATCGCCGAAGCGGTCGAACGACTGCTTACTATACGCGGGGATTGACATCGCGTTCGACCGATAATTACAACTGAATTGTTGGCAACACTCGACTGTTGGCACTACTGATGGCATTCGTCTAAATATTAAGAGCTTTTATACATTTGTTTTTAGCTCTAAGTAATGCGAATTGTTTTCCAATAAACCAGTTATTGTTGAGTCGATTAACCTGTTTTTCTCTACAAATTAAATAATATTTGACGTATAGATAATAGAGATTGTATTGATAATGAGATTATGTTCAAATAATATGAACAGTATATTTTGGTAATAGTTTAATCTTAGTATTAAAAATAGAAATTATCACTTTTAGTTTAAGAATATATTGAGTATAAATATAGTATTTAAAATATACAGTAATAATTTTAATTAACACAATTTGTTATAATAAATTATTTTAATAATATTTGTGTAATTTCAAACATGCCACTTAATTTTAGAATTAGTGATTTAAACAATATATACAGTATGATAATAACACAAATTACACATATTCAAATACCACATATTAAATTATTATACATGTATTATTATATTAAAGTTTTATTTTACTTAAAATAACAAAAGCTAAAAACATATGAGTATTATTTGCGCAACTAACATTATATATTATTTTATTTAAGAAAAAATATCAAACGCATTTTTCAAACAAATATAAAATAAATGCTATAACACATCCAAATAATATCGCTTTAAAATACGTCTTGAGATCATTCATAGCTAACGCTTCAAACGAATTGTCGACTTCATCGTCAGTCATAGCACTAGTGTTGCTGTGAATGCGTTCCCAAGTATTCGCAATCAACTCATTCTTATGTGACCTCCACTTCAAAAGTCCCGATTCGTGTAGTAATACATATCTAATATATTTATAAGAATTATTGTGGCTAATAAAATGATACTTTTTATTAGATATTTGTCGACAGTAATAATTATCTATTTAGTAAATTAGTATATTAATACCTAAAATTGTTGAATTATATAAAAGTAAGTAAGAATTATTGAATATTATCAAAGCTCGGAATCGGATGTTTTTAGAGAAATTGTTGTCATGTTCAAACATATCACCTATATGCAATAAACAAATTACATATAAGTGATACAGCAAAGTGATATATTTGCACATGACAACAATTTCTCTAAAAGCATCCGATTCCGAGCTTTGAATATTATATTAAAGTAATATTAAATATTTATAAATGAATATTGTATTATAAATAAAATAGTTATTTAATTGTGCCATCTTAAAAGTAACTATGAATTTTTTAAAATCTTTGAAACACCTGTTTTCTATATTTTTCAATAATTAATTATTTTATATCAACTTACTTTTGAATAAATTTTGATTTAATAACCCGATTAAGTGATTTACGTATTAGTAATCCGCGAACCATTAGGATCTGATTGTCAGTCGACTTATGCAGCGGAAGGTTTCGATTCATTGCTATCCTGTCGTCGATCCATATCTCGTAGTCGACGAGTACTGCCGAACCGCTGAGTATTAAATTCAACAGTTTATACGATTTGTATTCCATATTTGTATAAAATCTAAATGTCAATTCCGAATAGTAAATCTGAAAAGCATACAATTTTTTAATATGTAAATGTAATTTATGTAATATATTTTTTGTAGTTTTAATATTGGTTTACATAAATAATTAATATACTAGTTAAATTACCTTTATATAAGTTTGATAAATATAACTTTCTTTAGTCACCAATACCTCGAAACGCTTTTTACTTGCTAGTAATTGAGTTAAATTATTTATGTAAACTTGTTGATTATTAATCAGATTGGATTTGATTTCACTGTTAAATAGCTGATTCCAATATATACAATTTATGGTCCAAAATATAATTAGCAAGCTACAAAACGACTCATTTGATGTTAATTTGCTAATAGTAGCTATCAATACAGTATAATTATAATCATATTAATTATTAATAAATTTTAATAAGATTAAATAAAATTAAACATTATTAAAAATATTTAAATTAAAATACGTTTGTTGATTAGTGCGAGAAAGTGATCGAAAGCGGCGGAAACGACGGTTTGCGTGAAATCGAAACGTTTGTCGAGTTTTCGATGTTTTCGATAGACTTTCAATACATTGATTGTCACGAAGAGTGCGAACAGACCTATCACTGCAATCACTGCCGACGTATGCAATGAACCGAATATCGCGAACTCCTGTTCCGATTGCGTTGTCTTTAACGATAATATCGATATCCCGTGTCCGACAAATATGGGATATATCGGATCAGTAATACGGAATCGATTTTTATTGTACACCATCGACCATCCCGTAATGTCAGCACGCTTAATTAATTAAATAATTATAATTATCTAGAAAGTTATATAAAACTATTTATTAAATAATTTATTTTGATAGTATGTTTATACTATTTATTATTGTTGTAAGTAGTGAAAGATTGTAAAAATTGTGCATGAATGCTTTATAAAATTTTACTGAAATTTTTATTTGAAAAAATCGATTTTATTGAAATTAACATCAAGTATCCATTTTGAATTGCATTATAGTTATAACTATTTTATTATGCTAATTATAATCAATTAATTATCTAGTAAAAATATTAATTTTAGTAATAGTAATAAAAGCAATAGTAATTAAAAATAATCAATTTAAAGTTAGATTAATTAAAATATATCAATAATTTAGGATCATACTGGGCTGTCTTGTTTATAATGTAAATGTTTATTTGAGCCAAAGAGTCTAAATCCAATGTAACCTACTATTAACTAATATAATATTCCTACAACATACATTATCATAAATATCTTTCATTATGCCGTACCAACTGCCATTGCGATGTATATGACCATATTCCGTATTGGGATAAACAAAGCCCACGCTAGGTTAAGTTTAGCAAGATTAAATTATGGCATTAAATATTTATTTTATACTAATAATGGTATGCATGTGCCAATATTATTGTTTAATTATTGCATGAATTAATTAAACATTATTTAAATATTACCTGCATTTCATGTGAACGTAAATTATATTAATTATAATCGCAAATTCATTGCACATTTTGTAAAACATTTTTTGGTTGATAGTCTCTTGTAGTAACTATTAATAGTAATAATAGTTTAATTTACTAGTTTATTATCTATAATAACTTGTAATAAATTAAGAAAAATTACATACTTCATCTCTACTCATGGATATATTTAATTGGCATGTAGAATTACGATTTAAATTGCCAGTAACTGGCCACTTTTCACAAATCTGATGCATAATATATTTTATATTATTTACCAAATATTTATCAAGCTAGTAAATAAAACATTGACATTATAAGCTAGATGCAGTAAAATATGATAAATCTTATATTAACATGTCTATTAAGTAGAATTAATGTTCTAAATCATTAATCTAAGAATATTTAAATGAAAACTTAAATATAGTATAATTTTTATTATTTGCAAAACATTCGAAAATGCTTATGTAATCTGTTATTATCAAATATGTAAATTTAACTATACATACATTCGAATATTTTAATAATAAAAATATATTTTATTCCAATAGAGATTAAATAAAATAATTATTAAATATATGAATATAATAAACATATTCATGTAAAAAACACAATCAACTTTTATGGCAAAGTTAAATATACCATTAAAATATTATGAATTAATAGAGTAGTGCAGTGTTATCTAATAATATTAATAAGAAATAAAATTATGCTAATTTTTATTTGAAAAACTTACAAGTTGCACTCTAACTCGAGATGCTGCGCGAAATATTTATTTTAGATTCTAATTTATAATCACTTTACGTCTCTCTGCGCACCCGTAGTTTCGCCGGCGCCGACAACGCAACTTATTCGGCGATTATTTATAAAACATTGATTGAATTTTGTTTTTCATTTTTTTGTAACGCTTTTTGTGTTTATTTCGAAAGTTTCAATCAATCGCTTAAATAGAATAAATGTTTTAAACTTCGGATTCGAGCCGTCATTGAACGCAGTGTTCGCCCGAAGTCTGCCGTCGGAGTCGGCGCACAATTCCATTCATTAATACCAAAAGTACGGCGTTTTCGGTGTCGGCGCCAAACGGCCGCCACATTCGGCGCGTCTTCGATGGGTCAGACATCGCGCCCGCAATGCGCGTAATGACGGTTAAAGTGAGAGACCGTCCCGTTGTTCCCGAACGGCGTCGAAGCCATCGATTCGGTTCGTTTAATATGAGTGGAACAGACCGTCCGTAGCAGTACTGCTCGTCGTTCTGGCCCTCAGTCTCATACTTGCATTGGACGGATAAATATTCTAATCGCTAATTAAGTTTTCGATATATTTTTCCATAAATTTATTCATTGTATTAAATTGCGATCTCTTTATAATTAAATAGAACTAAATGTTTTTTAAAATTTTACTGTATATTTTTAATTATAATTATTATTAAAATACATTACATGATTATCTTATTAAATTTGTATATTATTAGAAAAATGTTTAATTAGCTATTAAATTGATAAGTAATTAATTGATACATCTTAATATTCTATTAAAACATGTACAATTATAAAAAGCATATCATAAGACAATTCGAAATCGGCTCTAAAAATAAGTATCAAGATGTCGAAACACGCGTAGCCATCTGTTGTAACTAAATTGGTACTAAATTAAATAGCGCTGTATAAATTAGGTTAACTTGTCCGATTCCCTAAGTGTGGGTCGCCATTCGCCGATTATCATGTAATTTAATCAAACATTGGTAATAATAAAATAGATCTTGAGCAAA
>JAQIXC010000757.1:0-20560 GCA_034697605.1 Metabelba pulverosa | reverse complement strand
CCTGCCACTGATATCAATATTGAGAACAGAGGCGAACGGTTTGCGAAGGTTTGGCCAATGGATAAGTAGTGGAGTAGTGGTGTAGTGGACGCGAAGATTAATGTGAAGAACATTTATAAACTGTTCGCTGCGTTCGCCGTCGACTGAGCCGTGCGATCGACGAACACAGCAATCGATCCGAACGACTGCACCGAATGCCTGGGCAGTGCATTGCTATGGCTTCGGCCCAACTGCACAGCTCTAAGACGCGTAACGGGCGAGTAGGTCTGGGCGAGTAGGTCTGAGGCGGGCAGGGAGGTTTGCTGGAAGAGCGGCTCTGGTGTCTAACCGATTCTTTTTGCAAATATCCGGAGTAAAGAGTCGTCTTCCGAACCAATATCCTGTTCGACGCGAATCACTGAATCATTGCCTTCAACGCAATCATTGCATTTGTGCCGAAACCCGAACGCAATACGCGATACGCCGTTCGGCGCAACCATTCGCACAATCATTGCACACAAACGCCGCACACAATGTCAATACCAATAATACCAATATTATACCTATTTTTCGAATTATAGTTCGCTTTTTGTGTTTACGAAATCAAAAAATTTTTTCTTTATATTTGTTACGAGTATTTGAGTGCAAGCGCTAAGACTAACGATAACTGCGAGAAACGGCGAAATCGAAATCGCATTTCCATCTCATTTCCAAAACACACATACATTTCGTTTTTGCCTTTTTTCGACCAAATTTTTGAATCGTATTTATTATTTTCTTATCAATACTGACGTTGTCTTCAAATTTACGGATGTTTTCGACGACTAAACAATTCGAGACTTCGATTCTTGGCTTCAATTTATTGATTTTAGGTTTCACTCACAGACCGTCTCTCCCTTCCCGGCCCTCGAAACCCCCGAACCCTCGGAATTAACCGAAAAACTATTTAACAAGATTGCTTTTATTGATAATTTCCTAATCAATATAAGTGAAATTAAATTTGCGATGAATTTTGCGAAAACTAAAAAAGTTGTGTTTAATTAATTTCAAACAATGAATAATAAAACGCTTCAATTAATTTCATTTATATTTATACAGTGCACTACCGTTGCCAAGAAATATAATGTCGAGTTTGCGTTCAAAATATTTTTAATTTCATAAATAAATTGCAAATTATTCGCAAAATTCTTATTCTGTGTAGATATTCATTAAATGAAAATGCAATAAAAAATAACACAAATTCGAAAATAAAACTATTAATTAATTTTTTTTTTAGTTTTTACGCAATCATTAAACACTTTACAAACAAAAAATTAGATTACATTAGCATGCTCATATTTAGCACCAAATTTTGTAAACTTAATGAGAACAGTAATTATTAAATTGACATTGAGCATTAAAATTAATTATCTGGTTGGTTTCGGTTTAAAACTTAGCTGGTTTTATTTATCAAAACATGGCAAAAATTTAATCTTATTTGTTATTTCCAAAAGTTATAAAACTGTATTGAATTAATCATTGTTAATTAAGGATCATATAAGAAATTTATTAGTCTATAGAATTCGAAAAATAACTTAATAATTATAAAGTTTTCAATTATGATTTTAAGCAAGTCACACTTATATATATATTAGTTTTGGTACAAAAATAAGCATGGTTTCGGATGATGAGTAACTGGCAACTGTATCTTCTATCACAAACGGCAGCAAGTGGTAGTAAAATAAACAGCATAGAAAAATAGGCATTCCTATTTGAAATCGTATCAAACAAATTAACCTAGCTATAAAACGTGAGTTGACAGCAGTTTGAACCGTTTACCAAATGTTTGCTAATTATATATATTTTTTGTTGAAAAAAATTAGTAAAAGTTTGAAAATGAAGTCATATTTCTCATGTGAAAAATTTTACATGATACATATTTCTCGTGTTAACGCAATACGCAGCATAGCAAAAGCAAATGCTAAAATTATTACAATTTAACCAAATTGTAACCCAATATGTAGCATTGCAATATACAGTACAATTTAAATATAGAATGGAAAGACATGTTTACCTTTAATTAGTGTCGATGAAACTGATAGCCCGATCAGCGATGCGCTCAATACAATGCACGAATTTAAATAACAACACATCATATTTCCCGGTTATTTCATTTCCATTATTTCCAAATTTGGGTTATTTTTGTCGATTCTTTCGTCTAATCAATCGATTGTCGCACTAATCGCGAGTCTATCGTATGATTTCCAAAAAAGTTTTCGTCCGAACAGTCAGTTTAAACTCAAAATTTTGCTTAAATCCAAAAATTTAGTGATAAGTTGTAGAAAAACTGCTGAAACAGTTCAACACCTGATCACTGAAATATTAGGTAAATTACAATGATTAATTTTATTATTCAATTAATATTATTATATTTTACTATTTTTACACACAAAAAAAAACAAAAAATTTTGTTTTTATCAGTTAATACGAAATCCGAAAGTTTTGCGAAAAACCAAATAAGTTGTGATAAACACACGAATCATAGCTTCGAAGCTATTGTATATTTCAATTAATTAATATACTGTATAATTATTAATAATATGGTGAAGTAGTAGTAGAAGAGGAAGATATTTTGCTAACAACTTGGAATCAAAACACAATTCACACAAACTTTTTAAAAACACATTTTTAGCAAAAAGTTTTAGTAGTTTTTAAGTTGATTTGAAAATTTGCAAAACTTTTCGATTCGTTTTCAATGCAAACCGAATACAAAGCAAATACTCGCCGAGTGGTCGGCCGACGGGTCAGCGAATGCACGGCTTTCGGCGAAATTGCAATTAAAGCGCGAATCGAATCGTCGAATGGCTGTTGAGATCCGAATTCGCAGTTTTCTCGAAGCGATGAATGCGTTTCGCAGCGAATCTCTCTCTTCTCTCTCCGCTCTCTCAGTTCGCTCTCTCACTCGAGTTGTGCTCACAATTGAAACTCCGAACCGACTATTGGTATGAGTTGTGCGCACATAGAGTCGTCTCACAGTCTCTACGTCTCGTCGAAGGAGTCGCTGGCACTCAGAGCCGGCTTTCGGCCCTTCGCTCGACTCTCGCCTAACGAGCGCTGCGTTCATGTGTTGCGCCCTCTCTCGGCTATGCAGTTGCATATTAAACTGGAAACTAGTTTTAGTTTTATTTCGGTAATAAAAAGATCAAGGTAAAACTGCTGATCTGTTCGTAATAATTACTAAATGTTATATTCAATGCGTTTTAAAATAAACTTTAGTTAAAATAATTAAATTGTTGATGCTAAGAATCTGTGTAAATTATTTAAATAATTTTAAATTTAATATTTTTATAATTAATTTAACTAAATATTTTATATAAATAATTTATATATCCTGATATATTCTATAATTTTATAAATGCATTAACTAGATTATATAAAATGTATAAATATATAGAATAGATGGTTACAGGTATTTTAATAATAAGTAGGTAACATGTTGATTTTGACAAAAATTGAGTTAAATTTGGAACACTCAGTTTTGGCTAAAATACTTTTTAATTTAATATAACAAAATTAATTAAATTTAAAAACTATAAAGCTAATTTATAATAGCTATTAACAAAATATTTTAGTATTCTAAGGAGTTGGCAAAAAATATTCAGTATACAGTAATTAAATTTGAGCATTAATTGTATTGATTTTATTGTAATTAAAAATACTTAACATGAATATTTCCCATTTTACTCTGTGGAGATATTAATTACTGTAATTAGAAAAGTAACTTTAGAATTAAAAATATTTATATCCAGAGTTGCATGCATGAATTTTAAATAATTGGATCAAATTTATTTAATTTCTATCAGGTAACTACGGAGATATTGGTATATTTTACTAAGTTCCAAATCTGATATTAGTTTGATTTAACATTATAACAGTATATATATTTCTTATTTAATTTAATTTTAAATACTAAATTTTTAAATTATTTTATTTTATTAATTGTATTTATTGAATAACTAATTAATAAGTAAATTAATCAACTAAAATATTCAGTGTTTATTGTGTGTTTGTTACAAAAACAAAAGTGTAATTTTTACTATAAAGTACTGCTCGCAATAAATTTTACAGTAAATTAGCCTTTATAATTTTCAATATTAAATATTAATTATTTTACCCTTTTGCTTTAATTATAAACATTAATTAACATATCAAAAGTGAGTTAATTGAAGTAAACAATAAAACATTTTGACTTCACTCTAATGTTTAAATATAATATTGAGATATATAGTGATTATACGATAATCTGAACCAACATTTAGCCGAAAGGAATGTTTGATCGAAAAGCGATGCTTTTATTCAAGTCTTACGAAGTGTACGACAATTATATTAAGCGAGAGATCGAGAGCTATAATTGAGAACAGAAAACAAATTTTTATTTCTCGATATCATAAATACAAAATTGCTTTTTATCTAAAGTACAATATTATTAGTGCTTATGATTGCATTTCTACTAATTTTCCTCAATTTAGTGAAATCATAATCTAAACAAATAATACGTTAATATTTTATTCATTGGAATTATAGGTCTCTATACGAGACACAGATTGATATTATGTGGGTTCGAGTGCGGGCCCCACCGGCCCCACCATTCCTACCATCCCAACCATCCCTCGCATGAGAGCCGCGCAAACATCCAGACAAACCACAAATTGTCGGAAGAATGCGTTGAATATATCGTTCGCCGATCTTCTTCACCACAACACAGAAAATGGGCATTTCGTACGAAATCTAATTGAAATTATTGTATAGAATAGTTACAGACTATGTCTAACAAACTAATAATAATGATATAAACTGTTCGCAACACCCAATGGCCTCTAAGGCCGCGACGAAGCCGGAGATGCGTTTCTTCAATTGGTTTCCTTTTTACGTCCAAACTCTCTATTCTCTAATACAGTCACTCTTACGCAGTGTTTAGTGTTTTTGTCTCCTCGACAGACAATTTCGACTCTACTTTGTGTCAAAATTACAGTCATATCACTGTTTCGCTTATTTAACGCAAACTAACCATTAGTTCGGAATAATATTTAGCGAACAGTTCGCTCCGAATCATCCGAATCATGCAAACTATCTAATGACGACTGTTTGGCACTCGTACCACAACAACAGCGCCGTTAATACCTGTTTATATACTTGTTTTTTATTGTAGACGAGAGTATAATCTCTATCTCGTCTCTACTCTCTCTCCTATTCTGAGTCAGCATTACCTGCGGCTGTGTTTCGGTAGCTCTGACTCTGACTGCCATTGCCTGCCATTGCCTTCAATGCTATCCGTACTGAACAGAACTGACTCTTTGCCGATACGATCTCTGACTCTACTTATCGTCTTTTTTTTGTTAGACATTGAACAGCGTTTGATAGCTCTTCTGATTTTTCATACAGTGTACTAAATGTCTGCGAAATCTTTGCATTTTTCGCCTTTTTCTCCTGAAATAGATATTCGACTTTCAAAAAGAGAGTGAATTTAATAAAAATTTTTGCTATATTTTATACATCTATCATAAAAAGTTTCTTCGCACTCTTCTCGTTTCGGAAATAAATCAACTGATAGTATGAAAATTCTTGACATTAACTTAACAAATATTGTTGGCGTTATATGAGTTTCTCTAACTCGAGAAAAAAGGATTTTTCTGTTACTTTCACTTTTTCGCCGATGTTTTTGCTCTTCACTCCCCTTTTGGACACAAATTCAATCAATTTTCTCGATTTAGAAGTCATTCGCAAAAAATGTGTTTTATATGAAAATCAAAAACAAATTATGATTTGTGAAAAAATATCACCATTTTATTGCATCAAAAAAAAGTCGTTTTTACAATCAAAAAGATATATTTTAAACCCAACACAAAATCGTAACAAAATATTATTAATTCCCTAAAAAATTGAATTTAAAAAAGCAATAAATTAAACGAAAAACTTCATTAATTTGAAGATAGTTTAAAATTATTTATCAAGAAAGAAATTAGAAAATAGTTGTTGTCGTTGGAGTGGTAGAGTGGGCCACAAAATGTTATTCATTATGATTTGAGGGGCGATTTGGCGCACAATTAGCGCTAAGGAATGCCAACTCGAGAAGCAATGCTATTATTGCAGTCTTAGTACAAAGTATGTGATAATAGTATTAAACGAGAGATCGAGAGCTCGAGAGCTATAATTGTCACCGAATTCGGCCTTCGCTTAGATCACACCTCAAGAGCTCGTTTCAGAAGCAATCGCTTCAACCAGTCGTTTGCAAATCAGAGCCGAATTTTAAGTGTCGGCTCACTCTCACACATCCCAGTCCTCTCTTCTCCAGCTCTACCTCAGCTCTCCTGCGCCCCAACGCTAACGCGTCATATATTAGCGCCAGTACTACGATTTGGGAAATTATTATTAAATTTTATATATAATTAAAATTCCGTCAAACGCTCGGCTCTCACACGAGATTCGGAAAAATAAAATATTAATAAAATTATAATAAATAATAAAAGAAATTAATTTATTGGAAATTAGAAAACGGAGCGAAAAAACGTGTTTTGGATTTCGATTTCGCATTGCATTGAATAGTCGAGTGAATCGAGTGACTCGAATCGGCGTTTGGATATCTGGCACTCCATATAAAAACGCCTTTAAGTCAAATAGCGAAACAATTTTTTGGAGTAAAAACGAGTCAATATTTTCACTTCGGTTTCGATTTGTAATAAATAGCAGTTTAAGAGCCGCTCGAAGTGCCGCTCAAATTAAATCTAACGAATATTCGCATTAATAGTTGATTTCCAAACACCGAAAACGATTCGATGAAATATTGCGAATAATATTCGCCATTAAAAGCGATTTTTTCCATTCGTTTTGGTTAAGGAATTTAATGATGTTTCGCGGAAAACAATTTTTTACACATTTTGCTATTTTCTATCATTTATCATATTTTGTTTTCAATTACGTTTAATCTAAATTCAATATTAATTTTAAAAAAATATAACTTTTCAATTTTTAACCCATTTATTAAATTATTAAACAAACTGTTGATTTAATTACAAAAATCAATAATTTTGTTTCAGTTTATTTTCAGTACAATACTGTATAAAATGATTGCTAAGTCGAGTGTAATCTAATTGAAATATCGATCAATTAATCTGTGTATTCACGTCGGCGACAGTGAATGAGCGGCTGATTTGATTAGATTTGAATAAATTTTAATTATATATTTTTCTCCTATCAATCGTTTAATCTTAAGCTCGATTATTAAAATTAATCATGCTATTTGATATTCTCGACACTTGCGAAGACCTGCGATAAAACCAATTCAAACGTTTTGTTTTAGCGCATAATCGTTCATAGATTTGGTTATTTATTTAATATTTAATTTTAAAATGCAGCTTTTTAGCACACTTTACCCTATCTATTGTAAACTCAATAAGTGCCGTAACTCTTGAATTAAAATTCTAAAATTTTTTATATAAGAGATAAAAGTTTTAAAAACTATTTTTAGTGTTTGATAACTCAACACTCGAGAGAAGGCGATAATTATATGTTTTATCTTCGGTTCTAATTATATACACCTGTTGTTCGCAAAAAAGAGCAAAATATTCATTCGTTTCTAGTTCTGTGAATTGCGTTTCTATGAATCGACTAATTTATTATATCATGTATTTAGCAGTCAATACATATCTCTTTTTTATATTAATTTTAGTTTTTATTTATTTGCAGTCAAAACAAAAAGCGAAATAAATTATCATGTTGGCTGAACCAATGTCAGGTTTAAATTTCAAGCATATTTACTCATTTTTTATATATCTACCCTATTAACCCGGTCCACCCAACCTGTGCGGATAAATTATAGTTATGTATATATAAAAAGCTGCTTGCTGTTAAACAAAAGCACCTGAGCCATGAACGTTGGCGCAAAGTGTTGATTATTTATGAAACGCTTTAGAAACTCGAGTTTTTATTACGCCTCTAAACCATTTTCTATTTCCTCTTATCAATTAGAAAATTCAAATGAATTGCTTTCAAAAATGTATTTATAATTCGAAATTTTTCCTTTTTTTTAACTGTTCACAAAATTTTATTTTTCAAATTTTTCTGTGCAAACAAATAACACCTCAAACCCATTGAATGTAAAGCCAACCGTAGAGTTTGGAATTTTTGTCATAAATAATATTTATATAAAATTTTTTATTTTTTTATTTTACAATTAATTTAATTTATTATTTATATTAAATCAAAAGACGATCACAACTGCGGTCTTTATTTCGGCCGAACCCTCGACTCTCGACTCATTAAAAGCGAATTTGTATTTTACGATTCGCTTTGAATTTGTTTGCGAATGAGATATAAATTTTGCTGAAGTCAATGAATCGAGAAGTTTGATGTTTAAATTTTGATTGCGAAGAAATTATTGAGATGTAGAATTTATTTTTTCTAAATATAATTATCGCAAAGTTGATCAAGTCGTCTCGAATTGTATCATTATCTTTTTTAAAATATCAAAATATAATTTGCAGTAATTTTTATTTTCAAAATTATATTTCACTAAACGATAAAATCTGTTTCGAAATCAAAATTAAGATTTTCATTGTTTCGAATGAGTTGTAAAAAAATAATTTACAAATTCATTACATTTATTGCTTTACGTATAATAATAAAGAGAATTATCATTACATCAAATCTAATATAAACTCATCTAGATACTAAATGAAACATCAGTTTAAAGTTTTTAAATTAAACTTTAAATTCATATAATTGGTCGTAAAGTTAACGTTTAAGAAACAAAACAAACATTTGTTATACAAGGTATTTAAAAATACAGTATACAGTCTCATATCAATATATCATAGACAGTATACAATTTTTACATGTTAAAAATATCTATCGGTATTTTCAAAATACCATACAGTATATCGAGTATATTTGAAAAATGTTGGTTACGACCCAAAAGTTTTGTTTGAGTCTAACATGTTTTGACAAATTGTTTGTAAACAACAAACAACAGGAAAACGATGAAACGTAACTGAAGTTATAATTAATATTCTTTGAAACAAAAATCATTTGCTTTTTCTTCTCGTTATAAGATCTTGGCTATTTTTTTGCTTTCATGATTTTAATTGAGACATTAAATTCTAGTGCCGAGAGTTGGAGAAAAATGCGATACAATCTCTGCATTAAATTATTTGGACGTAAAGTCAGTTTTAAAACAACGATATCTATAGTCGACGAGAAAAGAGGAACAGAACGGAAAAAGATAAGCGAAACGCGAGGATAGCTTCGGTAAACATAATAATCATTTATATATAGGTTTAACTGCAGACGAAATTTTCATTCCACTCTAATTTCAATATAAATCTTTTTTTCAACTAATTTTTTTCTTAATTATTTTTAATCTATTTTTAAGTTTAATGCCGTCACACAAAAGCTATTTTAGCGCAAAAAGCCTTCGAGTTTTGTTTCACTTGTTATCTAACATGTATAAATTTTGCGAATATAGAATGTAATTTGCATTTTCATCCTCAACCCCCAGTATTTTAATTAAAAGCCTTTCAACGATTGTTTTTCTATTCTCTCGTTTTTTTAATTTAAAAATTTTTCTTAATTTAAAGCAAGACCAAAACAATAAATTATACTTGGTATTGATTTTTTGTTATACTGGCCAAAAATAAGTTTCGAAAAAAGTGAGACAAACTTTGATTTACAATTTTTTACACTATTTCTGGACACAAGAGTAAAACAGAGAGAAAAGAAAAAAAAAATGTTTCACTTTTTTATAAACTTATTATAAACTTTTGAACAATTTTTTAAAAGATTTTTTTGTGCTTTTGCTTTAAGATAAATGATAATTCATATTTAGCCAAGAAACCACTGGCAGGGAAAACTTATACAGTATATACGCACTAAGCATGGTATAGTTAAGAAGGAATCTAGCGTACAAAACAATGGGTTTGTAGCAAGTATATAAATCCCTCATTGTCTCTGCACAGAGAGCTCTAAAGCCGTACTATTTTTCAATTTGAAATCGAGAATAAGTGAAAACTCTGTGAAAAATATTGTGAATATAAGTCGTTTCGCTTCGACACTGAAAATTGTGTCTTATTTTCTCTCCTTTTCGATCGCTTCGTATTTTGATTTCATTGTATTTTTTTCTTTCGCGACTGCCTTTCCTCTGCCTTTCCTCTTAGCGCCGAATTCTCATTTCGCGGCCCAATCCCTGTGCTATCATTGCGATGTAGCAATTGGTGTGAATCGCTGAGACAATTGCTCAATTGCTCCTGAGCATTTAACATCTAATTTATCTCAATTTCAATTTATAACAACGCATTCGCATTCGATCGCTCTCTACACCACTTCTTCACATATCTGTCTATTTTCGAGTTGACGTCTACTCTATAAGAGTAGAAATTTTTTCCGAGTTTTGTATTTTGATTGAAAATGAGAGTCGAGTCGAATGTTGTGTCGAAAAAAATCGTTTGATTTTTCCGAAATGTGTAAATAAAGTGGAAAAATATTTCGGAAATTAATTTGTAATTAATTTCTTATTTTTCTCATTTATTGCTATAAACGTGAGAAAAATCAATTACTCTTATATACGAAGTAGAAAAGCGAGAAAAAAATTTGTAATTTATTTTTTTCGAGAATTTAGCATTGAATCTCAGATTTATAATTGCAGTCATAAATTCAAAAATAAATATATTATATATTTTTTCTCATATTTGTCTGTGTTTTTGCGCGCATAAGCTAAGGGTTTTTGAAACCTCATATAATATATATGTATATTCGATATAATAAATAATTCAATAATTAGGAAATAGTTTTGTTGTAATTTTTTTATGCACAGTATATAACCCAAAACTCGAACCAAAAATACTTCTCAATAATAAAGTTATTAATATTGACTAAACACGAAACGCACGGTTCGGTCCGATCGCTAAATACGAGTACTTCGGAGTCGTTCCGATTCTCCAGTCCTTAATGAAGAGTTCAACTGAAAAACTGAAAGAAAACACAAAAAAATAGTTTTTCTTAATTGAAGTTACGATGCAATCAATTGTCTGCTATTGTAATGAAATAATAATAGACACGCGTTGGGCCACAAAAGTTTAGCCAAACGATCGCTCATAACGTACGGACGCGCTCTCTCTCTCCCTCTCTCGCACAGGCAGTCGATATATCGCCGTAGGGTTGGGACGAGACGAGGGATGAGTGCCCAACAGAAAAGCGAAGATATTTTTCGCCAAAACTCAGTCTGCGTTCACACAAATTACAGACTAAACGTTGATTATAAGTTTTGACGTTTTATGAGCTCTGCCTGACATCCCTGTGCTCTTCAGGTCGAGACTATGCACACAAACGCCGAGCTCTCGGAACGGCGTTTGCGAAAAATGTTGCGAATATTTTGTTCCTTTTCTCCTCATTCGCCTAATTAAGCACTAAATTAAAGCTAAATTAAGTTCTCATTATTGAGCATTAAATTAAATTCTTATGATAAGCCAATCATAAATTTGGTTTAATTTTTTCCAAAAAGTTACTATCATGTTAGATTTTTCTTTAACTCTTTAACAAAAAATTTTCTGCATTTTTGGTCCTAATTTGATGTTTCGATAATAAAGCCATAATTTTCGAATCAATTTATGAATCATTAAATAAATTTCAATTAAATGCCGTTGAGATAATTTGCGATGTATTTTTGAAATTTTAGTTTTAAACATAGTTTAGCTAAAGTTTTTTACTGATAATTATAGACTATTTGAATGCAATAAATAAAAATTATGATGGTTTATTTTTTTGAAATTCCTTGAAAAACTAGTAAAAAACGCTTTTGGTTTGAAACGGAATTATTTTAAACTCTGATTTTAATTACAAATTTTTTTCTCAAATGATTATATTTCCAAACATAAGCATATGTTGAGATTTGTAAAATTGCAAAACAATTTTTTGCTGACTAAATTTGATGTGTGTATTAAGATTTGATGGGAACGAGCGAAGGGAAAATAATTTGTTGATAAAAACACAAAATTAAATTCTAATTAAATAATTTTTCTTAAGCCGAACGAAAAAAAAGATAAAAAGCGAAAAATTATGAATAATTGAAATAAGAGTTGAAACAAATTTTTAATAAGTTTGTTAACACGGGAAACATGACAGAAACTTGAGCATGATAGAAAATTTGAATTTTTGATATATTGACACTAAGAGAAAGTCATGATTTGCGCGATAAAAGAATGTTGTGAATAATAGGCTAAATGAGCATGGCACAAGAGAGAGATTTTCGCGGAAGATATTCGTCATTCAAATCATGTTTTGCCGAAGACGTACAAAAGCGGGTGGAAGTGCCTGCCTGTGCTCCATGTGCTCAGCGCACAAGACTTAGCCGACGTATGTATTATCTAAGCAATACATTGATTTGGAATCTAATTAATGCCAGTCTTATGATAATGTAGTGAAAGCGAGGCTTATATCGAGTTATTATTCACTGCAAACACACTCTCTCTCGCTATTGAAGTCGACGGCAAACCGAAAGGCAATCATTTATTCGCGTTTTGCAGTCGATTAACATATAATACTGACAACAGTTTGCGAAATATTTCTCAAACGCCAAACCATTTTGAATGGATTTTTCGTTGAAACGGAAATTGTTTGCATAAAATTTGAATCCATTTTTGTTGACAAACTCTTTATGTCGTTCATCCGGATTCAGCTCTCATTAACTTTTCCAAAACACAATTAATAAATTTAATTTCTTCCACAATTATCTAGTTGGCTAATTTTTCGACGCCAAAAGTTCGCCTCTTGTTTGCTTCTACATTCATTGCATGTTTAAATTATTGCTATTATTTAAAGTTTAGTTAAACTTATTTTTATTAAATCAAAATTTAGTTTTTAGTTTTTCCTGTTATTTCTTATCAAAATCTGGTTATTATTACAATTCAAATGTTTGAACATAATTTTGAAACAAACAATAATTTATATCTTTACATAAGCATGTTTTGTACAGTGCATAACTTTAAAATCTGATTCTTATCATTCAAATAGACTCGAAATTTATTACAACTAATGATTAAAATAAAATTTTAGTAAATATATGTTTAGACCAAATATGGAAATTTCAATTTATATTAAACTTGCTGTTTTGGAAAAATCATCGCAAATTAATACTTGGTTTTCGTATTAAAACTTTTTAAGCCAATAAATTCAGTTTTAGTTTTTCGAAATGTTTTGATAAAAGCATTTAATATACTGTGTTATTCCAAAAGCAGTGCTGATATTTTAGCTAAAAATTGATTCGAATAGCAACCATAAAAGAGAAACATTGCGATTGGAATCATAGATACAATTATCTGATCGAACAAATTGTTTTGAATTCTAAATTCGAGACAAAAGTCATGAAAAATCGTCGCTTCGTTCCGAACGTCGACTCGATTTCGGCGTTTGCTGTCAACTGAGGCGTTGTTTTAGGTCTGCATTCTATCGAATCGGCTATTCATGGAAGAGATGGCACCGAATGAATAGAGCACTGGTAGCGCAGTATGTTTCTGGGTTTATGGATACGGTGACTGTGCACTGCTTTGAATGGCACAGATGGTCAACGGGTAATATCTGATCGTAAAATCAGTTAAAATTCATACCGTATTCATGAGTCGAACCGATTGAGTTCGGGATTATTGTTATGTTTTGTTTAGTCGCTTCACCCGATCTATCATTCAATATGAGAGCTATTATTGATTATTAGGCTTTTGTCTGCATTTTATTCCTATTAAAACTCAACACAAATTCCAACTCAAAAATATTAGTCAAAAACCCAAATTATAAAACTATGGTTAGAAAATAACAACCAAAAATGTTTTTAAGTTTCACGACTTTTTCTGCACAATAAATAATATTTTTCGATTATATTTTGCAATTAGGCTAAAATTTCTCTATTAATGCTGTATAAGTATACTGTAGTGACTGTACATAAAAAAGTTTCAATGTTTTTGTCATAATTATGTAAATGGGTTCTGATGTTGAGCCATAACATGCAAAGCCTGTAGATTACGGATTATTAACTGAACTGTTATAGCAATTCTGCAGTCCTTATGATTTTTAGTGCCATTTTTAGAGCCAAAACACTATATTTAACACTACTGTTCACTACTGCCGGATATTATGCCTAAGAATCAATTAAATTAATTAGTTTGCAAAATTGCAAAATATTACTTTGTTAACATTGTTCGCTGAATTCATGATAAAACGCTAAAAAGTTTTTATTCCTTATTTGACGCATATTTTATCGTATATTTTGACTCGTATTACATAAATAAGAGAAATATTTATAGAATATATGTTTCGCGACATCAGTGGAGAGAAAGCAAATCGTCTCAAGTATTTGCCGAAGACTTTAACCTTGAATTACAGGCTTTAATAGAGTTTAGAAAAGCTGTTGAAGTGCTTTCGGAGTGCAGTTAAGCATATCTTTTCGCGATTCGCTAATTCTTAGCCAACACTCATATCTCTGATTTATTTCGATATCATATATAAAGTTTGTCTTTCTTTAGAACAAATATTTATCCAAAAAATGTTTTATCTTTTGATCGAATAAATTGCAAATCATAACAAATGAATGAATTAAAAAATAAATATAAAAACAGCAAAATATTAACTAAAATTTTTCAAATGCAGCAAAAGGTTGCATTAATCATGTTTAAAAACAAGAACTAATGAATACGAAAAAAATGTACTGATTTATTATTCATATACTGTACTGTTTAAGTAAATTAAGTAGAGTTGGAGTGAAGTTTAAGTTATAGCACATTCTGAGAATCAGTTAAAAAGTTCGCTTCAATTCTATTCAGTCGACTCTTCACTCGTCTCTTCACATGCCTTTCGAAACGTTTAGAAAAAGCAATTTTGAAATTCGCCAAAAGTGTAGTTCTAATGAATGAGAGCCCATATCTTGTTATTCGATGGGACGGTCCGAGAGTTGCGGAGTTCGCCCAAAAACATACTATTTATCGATTGATGTTTTGCCCAAAAGTAGTCTCAAATGAGAAGTAAAGATAGTGTTTAACCGAATTGTTTAGATTGTGAGTCGAGAAGAGTAGAGCAGAAAAAATTGCTCGAAAAAAGCAACTGTGCATTCGGTAGGTTAGAGCCACCCATAACGTCAATACACACTTTCCCCTCCGACCGGACCGAATCAGAGCCACCCGGGTATTAGAGCAACTCAGGAGGTCTACAGAAAATTTGGCGAAAGAGCGAACAAACAATTTATAGCGCTTTCATGTGCTCCCAGTGCTCACTGCTCTCGATGTTGACCGTCGGTCAACCCTATTGTCGAGTTTATCGCCGCTTCTAAATAATAGCCTTTTATACTGTTTAGGTCACAAGAAAATTATAATCTATACATAATTTTCCTGTTTTTATGTCAGTTATAAATATGAGGATCGGCTTTGAGGTTAAGGCGAAAATATTTCTTCCTTTCAAAAGTAAAAATCTTCTGCTTTTACTGTATATAAAGTAGCAAACACCGCATACATCGAGTATACAGTAAGATTTTGACCGGAATTACATGAAAATATTTATATCCAATATATCCAATGCTGTCGTTTCGCCAAATAAATTGATTACTTTTTTCCGAAAAAATTCTAATTTCTAGCAAAATAATAGTCAATAACAAGTATTCGATAAATTTTTATTTTCCAATAAATTTCTGTTCACATGAAAACAATTTTCAATACTATTTCACACAGCAGAAATTTTCGTATTTACACTGTTATTAAAACCAAATTCATTAAATTAAATTGATGGCTTGTTGTGGCGGCGGATATAGCGCTACAGTGTGTGTCGTTTTTGTGGAAAACAAATTTACAACTTTGTGTCGGATATTGTAGTTAAATAGTAAAAAATTCTTCTTTTTTGATAAAAAAAAATTAGACTGTAGTTCCGAATAACAAGCCTAACGGAGCCAATAGTACATATTGTAATGATTGAGAACTCGAGATGCGCTCATTTATTGTCTGTGGATAATAGGCTGGCGCTCAGAGGTCGGGTAGGTTCGAGTGTTGGTGGGTCTATATAGCAGTGATGGACGACTATCTAAATGATGGTCAGGTCAACAAATAGGGGGACAGAACGCCGAAGCCAGTGATTAACGCGATTATGATATATATATTTGCCATTAATTATTTGGAGACAACATAAACCGATTGGCATCGCCAGCACTGCCATCACTGCCAGCGCTCGCCAGCACTCGGCCATCGATGCGATCGTCAAAATCAACATAACATCAGCGCAACCATTAATTTGGGCGCAAATACAGCACTTGGATCCCGAGTCGAGTGCAATGCATGAATGTGAGCGCCGATAGCCCTAATGCGAAGTGGAAGGGCTCAGACGTATCGAATGCAATAACTGGAACATTGTTTGGCGTTTAATAAACTGAAACAAAAACGACAGGAAATGCTCGCAATAGTCGAGTCGAGAATCTAAGAGTAGACTCATTCGACACACAATCCAATCAATTCTCGGACCGAATCTGCAGACAAACCGAATGCGTTTGGCGTTAAACACCGAAACGCTGGACACAAATCGGACGCTTTATTGCAGACATTGCAGACGCAATCAGATAAAGTGATTGCATGTTGTCGTGAGTGGGGGCCGGCACTGCTCCAGCCCATCAACCCATTCCTTTCTAATCATACCTAGTCTTGCAATCAACGCGAACTACAATCAAAAGATATAATAACCGACTCTCGAGTGTTATCGCGATTAAGACTCAACACATCGAACGCATTGTGCGACAAAAGTTCGCTCACAGATAGAGTACATTAATTTCATCTTGGCACAACAAAAAAACAACACAAAACAACATAAACACTTCCTCTCTATTTGTGTATAAGCAGTTAAATGTGACCTTTTGTCCCGTTAATCAAAAATCTATTTAAAACTTTTTTGCTGTCCATTACTTTGAAGTGTTTGGCAGAAAAATGTATGAATTGTTTGCTATATTTGTGCGATTCGTTTGCAAACGAATGGAGAATTGCGAGAAACTCTGAGAGAAGTACCACTTGTTTCGACGCATTATTAGCCATTTTTCGCATTTTAACGCGTATTCACAAATCAGACGTTTCGGGTGAGAAAAAAGCGGAGAAACACAACAAGTTTTTGGCGAAACAAGAACTGAATAAAAGCAATGTTTTGCTCAACTCATGAGAGTTATGGCACTTAATGTCGAGCTCTTAGTGAAAGTCAAACAGTGTAGCGAAGCATCGCTTTTACATAAACACGTTTTCTTGTTCGGCCAGAAACTCACGCCAGCACTGGTAGCACACACTCGCACACTGGCGACGGGTGATGCGAACACTTCGATTGCAGATTGCATGCTTAAATGTATTGCAATTTGCAATCAAAGCAATATATTATATTCGCGTATTATATACTGCACTTAATAGAAGGCTTATCTCTCGCATACGATTTGATTGATAACTTCGGGTTTCGCTTCTCCGCTAATTCACTTGTATTGCCGTTTCGGAACTCAGACTACAATATGTATTGCGAATAGTATTCACATATTATTGATATTTCACATAAAAAAAACTTCTGTCACGATAGCAAAAATCACATTTCTCTATCGAAAAGTTTCCATTTTCTACACCAAATTGCTTGGTGAAATTTACTTTGTATGAAAAGAAAATTAATTTGTTGTATTTTCTAAAATATAGCCTTCATACATCTAATGTTATAATTAAATTTTTTTAATTTCATTTTTAGTCATTTATATTTTTCTAATTACAATTCGAATCAATTAATATCTTGTGTTTAATGACATCTAATGTCGAGCGCGAGAATAGTTTGACTTTTTTGTTATCAAATCCAATAACTGTGACCCAAATCCATATCATGAATGAATAGCAGACTTTTTATACGAAAAAAATTAATCAAAAACCCAATCCTAAAGAATCGCATTAATGCGAAACTTTTTTTTCTTCTCTCTTCTCCTTTAAATAGATCATTGATTAAAGACGCAATGTATTAGTTGCGATAAAATTTTACAATCTAAATAAAATTTGAGTTACTACAGGATAATAAATTGGTTCAAACTTTTCAGAAACACGAAACCGCAAATTAGTGCCGTATGAATTTTGCGGGGTATTTGGCATTGTTAGATTTTAGTGATTGCATATTAATCGGTATTCGCAATAACACTCGAATCTGATTGCTATGGCTCTGCCCATTGATTATTGTTATGAATATGCAAACAATGATTATTCTAATGCAATCAAAATACGACTTTTATATGATATGTTCCGCTAGAATGACGCCATAAATATTGAGTACATTATTTCGACTATTTTTTAATTAGCAAAAAAGTCTCATGATTGCTTAAAACCAAAAATAATTCTACGCTGGTTTAGGTTATTTTTTTAGTTTTTATAATGTGCATTAATATATTTTTAAAATAATGCATGAAATAATTTATGTGCAAATTTTTCAACACCAATGTAATATATTTTTGCGCCAAATTGCAAATGTTTTGCTTATTTTGTTTGGTTTTTGCGTTTGGTTTTAGCATTGATGAGGAAATACTTGTGCCAAATGAGTTTGGGGTTTGGATTTTCAAAATAGAGTATTAAAAAGCAACTAATAGCTATCGTTTACATGCTTAAGACATTTTTGCTTGATTATAATTCAAAAGCATTTAAAACAAAACAAAAACTATTTATTTCTCTAGTTTTTAGCCACAAAACTAATAGTGAAAAAACGAGAGAAACAATGAAAGGGTTTGTGTTTCTCATAAATTTCAAAACAGGATAACTAGGGATACGGACTACGGGTTCGGCTTTTAAGGCGAAAAATATTGCGATAATGTGTTCCACTAATGAAAATAAATAGTTTACTCATCTTTTGCGTTATAATAGAAAATACGAAAAAATTCTCTAAATATAAGATCTGTTAAGAAAGTAGAGGAAAAATGGCTAAATAGAGAAAAAATATCGAATAACGTATTATACTGTGCAGTAAGATATAACTTATATACACAATGTGTTTGACTCATATTTTGCGAGTTTTTAGTCTTTTCTTAGTTTTTCTCAAAACTTTATTAATGACGACGAAAATCAATACAATCATAAGAATTCTTCATTTTTTCGCTCCGTTTTTGCAAAGTCTGAAATTTCGAGGTTTAAGAAATGAGACGAATAAAGAAGTTTGTGTTTCGATTGCTTTCTCACTCCACAAGACATACATAAAATTTGTTGTTTAGATTTAAATTCTCATTTCAAGCGTATGTGGGCTCTGATATATTGGCTTAATTTAAATTAATGAAAAAATATAGTCAATTCATATTTTGTCGTCTCATTCGCGATTTTCTGCTGCTTTTCTAATAAAAAATAGTTAATATATAAATTTGGAAAGAGCATGGTAGAGATGGAGAGGCAAAAGCCCCGCAATCATAGCGTGTGTGCGCGTCTGTGTGCGGCTGTGTATGTGTGCCTATGTGTGTAGTGTCGGTCGAAAACGTGGACAAGTGTGCAAAATCATGATTTACTGTCTTTTTCTTCTTCAGCGGTACCCCATTGTGATTGTATTAAATAAGAAATTATTACTGCAATACCTCCGATACGGCTCTCACATGAAGACAACGCAAACTAAAATAAAGACCAAAAGACCGGAGAATAGATACCGCAGTATATGATAGTCTACTCTAACGCCAGAACTGAACAGAATATGAGAGAAAATACCAAAACTAAAACACTTATTACACAGTCTCTCTCTCTCTCTCTCTCTCTCTCTCTCTCTCTCTCCCCTCGATGTGATAATCTGTGATTTAAATTCGCGGAAAGTGCCGGAAGCGAAAAGTTGGCTCTTTTTTAAATTTATTTTCTTTTCTATCCCTTCTGTAACCGCTTCCCAAAAGCAAACAAAAGTGAAGAATTATTGTACTTAAATGTTAGCTTGAACATAACAAAAAAATGTAAAAAAAACTTGCATAAATTAACTTATAAAGCTAACAAAATTATCAAATTTTTTAGTTTCATTTAAGTAACAATATTAAATTAAATTTTAAAATCTATGAATGAGATAAGATTAAGCAGTGTGAGTTAAGTTAGTTAATTTAGCTACCTAAGAGGTTAGTGTTAATAAAGTAGGATTGAACCCAATTTTCACTTCATAACCCCCTTGGAGTACGACCTTGGTCACATGAATGTTTATACTGTGTACATTTTGTATTAACTAGTGTGTCGTCTAATACATTGAATACACGCTTTTGTAACTCATATCTAAGTTTGCATACGACTGCTCCGGATATATAAATCTTTTTTAATTTCTTTTACTTTTATATTCAGGTAAAGTATATAATAATATTCAATTTGTTCTGTAAAATTTAAGTATATCAATTCCCTTCTTTGTACTGTACAATGTTACTTTAGTTGTCAACTTTTTACTTTTACTATAAAAAAATTTGTAGCTTTTGCTGCAATTAATTAATTTTATTTTTTTCGTCAAATTTATTTTTAGTAAAAAAAGTTATGACTTTCAATAAATTCATATTTTCTAAACCCATAAAAAAGAATGTTACTTTTTGGTTTTAAAAACG
>JAQIXC010000756.1:0-20565 GCA_034697605.1 Metabelba pulverosa | reverse complement strand
ACATGAAACAACACAGGTACATTCTACGCTGTTTGCTTAGACATATTACTTAAGAATTTTTAATGAAAGTAATTTTTGAAATTAAAATACTAAATTATAATCTGTATTCATTATAATTACCTGTAATCTGTGCTCATTTAGAATTTAATCATGTTGTACAATAGAGTATTTTTCTAGAGAATAACGAAAAATATTTAAATAATAAACTTAGTTTTATTTATTTAAAAAATAAAAACTAAAAAAGTTTTTTGTAATCTAACTTATTACAAAATATAACAGCATATACTGTATAGAATATTTGTGTAATACCACTATTGAATACACGGTCGTCCGTTTCTGTGATACAAATGTTTTATTTATTTTTACAAATGCTAGTGTTTTCCCAATAAAACAAAACCCATACATGCTACTATTTATAATATAAATTTTGAATATATCATTTATTTCAAAAATGTATTTTTCAAAATTTAATTTTGCTAATTTAGCTTATTTTTTTTGCATGAAACTTGCTTTTAAAATACTTTTAAAATTATAGTTACTTTAGGAAATTACATCATTTATAAAATGTTACTTAGAAATAAATTTTTAATAATGTTCATATTAAAACCAACGGGAAATATTCTATTCAAATTCTATAAAAAGTTGCATGGTAGATTCTATATAATTTGAATAGACAACTTTGACAATCGGCAGTGGTTACTGGCAAGATGCTTTAAAACATAGATTTTGCGTTACGTATATGAGTGTATAACAAAATTTTATCAATGAGAGAGATAAAAATATTGAATCTATATATTTAATTTAAATTAAAAATTGGTCTTGTTGTATTAATGCAGTAGGTTGCCAATTTGCCACAGAATGCAAATAAAAATCTAATTAATTGACGTAATTGCTGCACAAAAAGTATTTTATAGTGTTTTGAATGAAAATAACGAAATCGTAAATAAAGTGTTGTTTTTGAGTTTGAATTTAAAAACCGGAGAAAAGCGCATAAAATATGTTTGGATTTAATAAATGGATTAAATTCAGTGATAACTCGATTAGCGATGAATTGTCTTCGTTGCGGATCAAAGGACTTCGAGGAAGAAAACGGACTCTTCTATTGCAGATACTGTCAAACGCAAAGTCAGGTAATGCGAGCGCTTTGACCATTGCTTTGGCCGATCGGCGCCAACACGTGCTGTCGCCGAACGGATCCAATTGATGCGATTTGCGTCTGTCGTAGGGCTTCGTTCAGGAGAGCGGACAGACGTTTGTGGATAAGACGCGTTCGACGGCTAAGGAAGTGAAGAGCAAACGGAAGCGCATTTCGAAGACCAAACAGACGGGCGTTTTGTGGACGACTACCGAAGCGTTCAATTTAATTGTTTTCAAACAGACCAACCGATTGCACGAATTGGTCGCCGAATCGGTTCCACTCAAAGAGTTGCTTGACTTGACGTCACTTATTTGGTTCAGTTATCTCCGGAAATGCGATTTGGCCTTCACTGCCGACGAGGACGAAGAGCAGACGCAGATCACCCGTCGCCTACACCCGGCCTCGCGTTTTCGTGACCAACAAATACTTACCAATCGAGTGGGCAATGAGTTGCCGACCTATAAGAACGGATCGACTGCTTTCGGGTTTAAAACTCTTTACAAATTAGGTGCCGACCAAGTGATCCGAACCCTTGAAGACCCGGAATCACTCAAAGAGTTTGATTCGAAGCCGACGAACGAAATCGATTTGAATTATATCGATGTCTTCGGCGATCGATATTGTGATTCTAGGAATTACGCCAAATATAAGACAAAAGAGTTGAAGATTTCGAGCAAATCACTGAAACAGTTGAAGAAGTTGTTGGAAGACATCGATTTGCAGACGTCTTTCGAAGAGACAATAGACCTGATGTACGAAACCGAAGAAATTGAACCGAAATATGAGTCGAATTATATCGATGACAGTAGTAGTGGTGAAGAGGACACCGAAGAGGAAGATGACATAAAAAAGAAGACGAAAACCGAAATAAAATTGAGCGAAGAGTTGATCCAAAGCCCCGAAAAGGGTTTGGATGAGAGCGTAGAATATGACGACTACGACATGGATCTGATGGCGAATTTGCCGGAAACGACAAAACTGTTCTCGAAGTACATTCCGCTGTCGGTTCTGAAAGATTCGAAACACAATTCCAGCAAATGTTTCATTGATTTAATGTCTTTACCGAAAACGCTCGCAATTCTCAATATAGTGATCCGTTTGCTCTCATTAGACGTCTATTCATTTGATTTGATCCGTTGGGCGACCGAAGGCCACATTCCGTACAACAATTGTATGACTTGTTTGCCCGACGACTGGCTTTTCATAAGCAATGACTTTCACACGTTTGCCGATAAGTGCGTTCCGTCGGCGCGAACACTAAACACATTGAGCGCTCGAATCGCTAAACACATTGGAATGAACTCATTCCCGAGGCCTGACATGAAAAAACTGTTGATCCGATTCGTCAAGGATTTGAATTTACCCCAGGATTTGGTTCTTGTCATGCAAACCAATTATAATCTGTTGGAACACTTCTCGACTGTCTTAGATAAACCACTGCTTAAGTGCCGAAGCGCCAGAATTTTGCCGAACTTCGAGTGTTGGGCACTCATGGCTCTCGTCATTGTTCTTAAACGCATTTTCATTTTGAACGACTCGTCCGAAAAGCGCTTGAGTCTCAACGCACCCAATGATCCGAATTTGTTCGTATGGTCTCAATGGGAAAAGTATGCGCGACTCAGGCTAGAGCTGATCCGTTCGTATTTCATATCTTGTAATCCGGGGTTTGTTTCGCTTTTTCTGATTTCAAATTCGACTTATTTTTAATGATTTGCTTTCGCGCAGAGATCTCGAGAGCGTTCGAGACGTGGATCTGATCGCAGATCAGGCGCTCGACGCGAATGAATACGAGTCGACGAAAACGATTGAAGTGAAGAGAAGAGGTATTTTCGAAACTCACTTCGAATTTGGGCCCAAATGCGACAAATTTTGAATTTATTTCACATATTTAGACTACTTTACGACATTGGACTTCCGAACCGACACCCAAACTGAGTTCAAAGCTTTGCTTTTAGACGAAACCGAATACCAGTCGTCAGAACGAGTGAAGCCCTCATTCTATCCGTTGACTAATGCGACGGACTTTGCATTAAAACGACTCAATTCTTCGGCGATGACCGACACAATGGCCGTTAGATTTGAAGAGAAGGCGTTGAGTCCGTGGATCTGTAGACACGGCTACACATTCCACAGGGGCTATACGTGTCTGGCCCGGGATCCCAACGGATGGTCGTCTTCTTTCAAACTACTTATTGATTTGAGTTGTTTTGCCCTCAACTGTAAGCCTAAACAACTCATTCCTATTCTCTATACAATGGAAAAGAGATATTTCGGCAAAAATGCCATTAATTTGTGATTATTGGCGAATTGAATGAATTAAAGCTCAATAATTACTACTGTGTATACCCTATTTGGTAATTAATCTATATATCTATTTTCATTAATCTTTGAATATACTTTCATAATATTCTTATATGAGTTAATTTACAAACGGTTAGCAATAGCTTTCCGGTGGTTCCGGAAAACATGTAATTTTGTTTTTGTGATATACCGGTTCTTTTTACCGGTTATTAGATATTGAGTGCAATTACTCTTTTTATTATTCAATTTGTTTTTATTATTAGTTCTTAAAATGAATGTTTCGATGAATAGATTTGTAATCGAAATGTATAAAACATGTATTAATTAAAAATTTTCAATAAATATTAACTCTATTTGTGAATAAATTATCTGAAATTAAAATAAAAAGCGATAAAAAACATAACAAAAAGACTTTTGTTTGCAATGAATGGTTTTGACACAAATAGTTCGCTAATCGAAAGCGCCGAAGGGTTTGGATTCGACGAATTCGACGACTTTGAATCGCGGGTAAACGCCCGACACCTTAGTTCGGTTGTGGTCGCCGAAGTTGTAGCCGTTGTGCCGGTTGTTGGCGATTCCGAGTATATCTCCGGCGGCGAAACTGAGCTCTTCGGGCGTTTGCGCCGAATGACTAACTATTGCTTTCTTTCCGTGAAAGACCTGCCGACGGAAATGAGATATTTTCGGTTAAAATCATTTTTGTTGCAAAACATGTTGAATCGCAACATTGCATACCTGTCCCCCGAAGTAGTAGATGTCGTCGAGCGAGTAGAACGAATGGGACATATCGAGAGACGACTGTCGCGTTTGCATCAATTCGAAAGCCAATCGACATATTTGGGAACTGAAGGTACAGACGATATAATCGCATTGACTTAGGAGTAGAATATCGACCACAACGTTGTGAAGTGACTCAAAGCTGTGCCGTTGCGACGGGTCTGCGCTCTCCGAGAGCTTGATATCACCCGTAAAGCGGTAGCCCTTCTCCTTATACGGACTGATCTCTGATAACGACAAACAATACATTCGTTTAGTTTTCTATTCGTTTATTGATTTTATTTTATCATTAGTTTTCAATTATTGTTTATAAAAATTGTTGTCTTTTCTAATTTAATGCATTTTCGTATAAATTCATATATTATTAAAACTAATGCTAATGTTTGTACTGTTTATGTATATTTAGAATTGGTTTAAATCCTAAATAGATTTTTAGACCCAGTTTTGAGAATTTTTAAAAGTTTACACAAATTTAATGTTTGAGTCTTTGCATCAAATCCTAAGCATTTGCAGAGACATTGAAAACACTTAATGTTTAAAGACTTGAATACAATAAAAAATTTTGGATAAAATCTCACGAAAAGTCTATTTATATCTCTTTTTTCCCGTTTTGATGGTTTTAGAAATGCTTAATGATTTTTAGAAAAGTTTTTTTAACAAGTTTTTTTTCCTACATTTGCATAGTATAATTTAAGCAACTTAGCAAAAATTAGATGATTGATTTAAAACAGTTATCGAATTAAGGAATGTGGGATATTACTATATAATTGGTATACTTTGTATGTTTACTAATTTCCAAACGTTAATATTTGAAAATATTTAGCGCAAATGACTATCTAATTAAGCAAGATCATGTAAATGCAATTTTCGTACCTGTTTTCCAAACTTCCGGCTCATCTGTCGCTAAATAGACATTTCGTTCGACTTTCTTGTGGACAGAGTTTCGGCGATTTTTTAAATCAATTTTGTTGTAGAAGTCGTCGACAAAAAACATGTATTCGTCGATTGGGTGGAAATTGGCTTCCGTTCCGATTTTGTCGGTTCTCCGCACATGCATTCCGACGATTGGGTGCTTAAAGGCGTTGTTGCGCTTGAATTCGTCTAAATAGGTGGCCATAGCACCCGAGGGCCGCATCACGTATTTGAGCACTTGTCCGATGAACCAAATAAAGGGTTCGCCACTCAGTCGGACCAATGGGTCGGCGATTTGTTGGGGAATAACGAGGGGAAGGAACTCCGGAATCGGATCAATGAAATCGATAATCGGATAGTTTATGACTTGATATGTGTTTAGGTTGTCCGCACCCGACCACTGCGTGTGGTTATGGCCCGACTTGTCGACACACGTCTCACTCAATGGCTGAAACACTTTATTCCACACGTTTTGGTCGTCGACACCGCCTGTGCGCCACTCACTCGTCTTGACGACCAGAGTTCGGTTGAGAGCCATAGCGGCGACGAGACAGTGGGACAGATGGTGGACCTGACACCCGAAGCCGCAGTACTTATTCATATCGCAAATAAGTTTCTTCGCAGTCGAACAGTCCTTCGGGTTCTGCAGTCGACTGATCCGTTTTTGCACGAATTGACTCAAATTCTTGAGCTGCTGTTCCCGCCAGACGTTGTCGCGTTCGCTGAGGACATCCAAATCGTATAACACGTTTAGCCGCAACTCATCAACGAATGTCATCTTCTTTTTGTCCAATCGTTTCCTCAAATAGTGCCAAATCTCGTCTGTGTTCTGCTTGAGTCGACGGAACGACTGCTCGTACGCCGTGTTTGGAGACGCGTCGACCGCCGGATCGCCAACACTCTTGAATATGTCTTTCCTAAGCAACTGCTTCTTCTTCTGCTTAATTCTGGTCAACATTTGCAGATTCTGTGCTAATTGTCGGTTCTGTTGCATCAGAATCTCGATCTGAGTGTTGGCGGCATTGAGTCGGGCGTTGAGTCGGTTGTAGACGCTTTCGGTCTCTATTGGACTCAAATCGTTGGGCACTTTGTCGTAGACAGTGCTGACGCCGAAGATGAGGACAACGAGCAGTAGCCAACTCAACGAGACGAGTGCGAAGAGGTAGCGGCTCTTCACCGATCGCCACACTGTCGTCAAAGCCGTCATTTTGGCGCTAATTCATCGATACGTCGATCGACTGCCGGATCGCTAACTCTATTCACTCTTCGCTACAGTTTCTCATCCATTCATTGCAGCGATTATTGCGTTCGGAATCGACTGAATAGAGTGTAACACAAATCCTGTGCCAAACGCGCTCTCAGTCTGCAAGGCCTACAAAACAGTCATCGATTTAATGAAGTTTTTCACATATTTTCTGTTTTGCAAATTATCATAATTTATACTGTTTTTGATTTTTTAAAATTATCAATAATATCCTATTCACTTTATAATTAGTTTTATTGACTTTTATTTTTTATTGATTTTATTTTACACAGACATTAAAACAGAGATATGACGACTCGAATATAATTTGTCAAAAATTCAAGGATATCGACAACTTTGCAATAGTAATGATTAAATTCCTGTTTAAATAAATACACGTTTCGGATAAAGTAAATAGTCAAAATATTTAAAATTTAAATCTATTAAATCCTATTTCAACACTTACTTTTAATATTGAAGGTGCAAGCTAGTCGAAAATTTCAAGTGATTTATCTTTGAGCAAGTTAATTAAGCTTGTAACTCAAATGAGCTGATAAAACGTACACAAATTAGCGATCAAACTTTGAAAAATAAACTAGTTTATTGCAATAAAAAATAAACATAATTTTAAAAATGATTAAAAACAGTAATTATTAAGACTAGGATTGAGAAACACGGCGTCAGTTCCTGTGCGCAACTGACGGTCGGATCGAAATTCAAACTTTTCTAAACAACTCGATTCAGTCGCTCAGACGACTCAAACATTTCAAAAACTTGAAAACTGATCCGAAATGTAATACCACTTTCAAAGTGAATGAATTTGACACCAAAAAGGAGTAAAATATAAATAATTAATATTTGTTCGATAAATGGGCCAAAAAATGCTCATGCTAGCTCTGGCCGGTCTCAGCGGCTAATTGGGCACATCTATAGATCGCACTGCAGTCGAACACAATCCGAGGATTCGTTAAAATTAAACAATAAGTCAATTAGTGCTAAAATCGATTATATCTTTTGATACAAAAATAAAACATAACTTTTATTTTGTGGTCTATTTATCCAAACATTTGTTGAGTTTTACAATTAACCCAACAGTTCGCTACACAATATACTGAGTTATACAATAACGCCTTATATAGTGGCATTGTATACACTGTATAAATGCTATACAGGATAAATCTTTAAAAGGAATAGTTGTCTTGAGTAAAAAAACTAGATTAATTAAATATCTTAGTTTAATTACATACCCGAACAGCTATTCAAAACATCTGTACATTTGTTGTTGTTGTTGTTGAATAGCTTAGACTATTTTAAAAGACTTAGTTTAAAAATATTTTGTCTTTGATTTTTGTAAACTTTAAATAAAAAATCGTATATTTTTTCACTTAAAAAGTTGTAAAACCGAACTATTTCTCGCAACAGGTTTTGTGTCTCTGCAAAGACAATACTAAACACACATTGACTGCACTTTTGAATTGAATTTCTCGAACGAGTACTGGTAGTAGTGATCCGGCGTTTGTCTCCGGCTTTTCGCCACTAAAAACAAAATTGAATTGAAATTTCTTTTCAATCGCTTCACTGTTTTCGTCAGAAGTATTTGCAATTATATTTAGCATAACTTCCATATTTGCTTTGACTGCTCTGGCAATCGGTTTTAATCTCTTTGATCAGCACCTGAATGTGTTTAGCCTTCAGCTCAATTGACAAAAAGTTTTCTGACTTTTCTGCCTCACAGTCAGCGATAATTTTATGCAGTCTTTGCCTTTGCTTTGCCATTGCCTTTGGTTTAGAGCTTTTCGAATACATCGCAAGCGATGCTAACGTTAATAAGCAAATGCTTACCTGTTTTCACATTTTTCTCCAATACTTTTAGCTAAAGGTTATCACAGTTTTCCTGTTTGTGATACTCTTTTAATATTTATAGCTTTTAGCATCCGCAAAATTACATCTGCCTCATGTCAAAAATTTGACTTGATAGAATATTTTAGCTTGCATTTGTAATAACAATTTAATTGTTTTTAGAAAATACTATTTTAATATTAATACAATTATTATTATTTAAATAAAGAGTATTTCACACCAAATAACTAGTTGTGAGTTATTTCACTATATTATGTATTGTTATATAATAACAAAGATTAGAGTAGCCTAATCTAACAAGTAAAAATTAAGACATTTCTAAATGCTATCTTACATCATAAATTTTTATAAATAAATAAAAATCAAAAGATAACAAAACGTCAAAAACCGCATTAATACTGCACTGTATAAATATTAATTTTTATATGCAATAAACACAAACCAATTATTACAGAATAACATAATATTAGCTTAGTTATATTCAGCAATAATAAATTGCTTAATAACTCAAATATTCTATCATATAATATATTGTACATCTATTATTCTAAGGACACTATATATTATTTTTGCGTAATTTAACAAAATTTAATTTTATAATTAGCTTAAAGTTATTTGTAATGCATTATATAAATAGCTATTTGTAATAAATTACTAATAATAATAAGTAATATTAATTTGTAAATATAAAGAATAATATCTAATAAAACTTTATGTATTAATCCAATTAAAATCTATAAAAATTATTTAAAATAAAATACCAAACATAACATAAAACTTACTTTTATGGCCCAAACAAGCAAAAACATTAAATTAATTAATTAATAACTAAATCAATCACTCGTGCCTAGTTTAATTCATGGTGAAGTTTGGTAAATATAAGAAGATTTTTGTCATTTATTATCAGAACATATAATTTGACTCGAGTTTCAAACCTCCAAAACGAGTCTATCCTTCAAATGCATTCCACAAACAAAGTTCGGAATCGTTTCGAAACATTATTTTCTTATTTTCCAGCAAAAGGTGTACAACGACTTGTAATTGTAGAAAAAAAACGGCATAAAATACTTGTGAAATATTGGGCTTTTTCGCTGAGAGAGCCAAACAAGAAAAAACAAACTGTGTACCTTTAGTTTTAAATATTATAATTAACATAAAGTTATAATTTATTAAAAATTTAAAAGAAAAGCGAAGAAAAACTTTTTGCCCGTTTTGTTGATACACACAATCAAAAAATAAGATTTTGACAAATAATTTAATGTTGTTTTTAAAGCGTTAAATTAGCATTCGACTATTTTTCACGTTTGCAAAATTGCATATAAAACGATTGTTTTCTTAGTTTTTCTTCACTCAATAAATTAAACAAGAAATATTTTCAAAAACTTTTTTACGAGAATTCATTCGAAAATATAATAACATGTAATAGACTAATAAATATAGTAATAATAGGTATATCCAAGAAGAGTGCGATAATTAAGCATAACTTTAAATTTATCAAGGTCATTCGGTTTGGCAAAGAAAACACACCTTTAAAAATTCGAAAAATAATCATTAGTAAATTAACTTAAAAATAAAACGCTATTTTTAAATTTAGCCCTTTGATCAGCACTAAACACGACATTTGGATTAACTACTTTTACCTCTCTATCCAATCCTTGGTTTTATTAAAAATAACCTTGCTTACGATGACAAAGTATTTTTTAATACTGTGCATTCTTATTTTAGACCAAAACTTAGTTTAGTCTTTGAACGTCTAATTTAAATGTACTGTAAGTGGGATTACATTGAAAAATAAACTGTACAGTTTAATCGCATGCCCACACAATATTGAATTTCGATGCTCCATGCTACATTGCAATAAAAAAAATGACGAAGATTAACTTAACAGCGAAGATTTGTATTCTCAAAAATTTTATTATCCCATTAGTTAAGCAATCATTTTCCCATAACTAATGAATGACTCACGAAAATAATAAGTGATTTCAGCTTTTTATTGCATTTATTTAAGAAACGAACTTGTTTTTCTCATTGCTTCCCAAATATATACATGATATTTAATAAATTTATTTTAATGAAACCAAATTCAATTTCGGTGTTAATTTTTCAATTTGTCAATTCGAATGTAGACTAAAACAATATTTGTGTTTAGATTTTTTTCAAATTTATCATAACTATAAAAACTGCTTGTTAGATTTTTAGTGACATTTGGCAATTGATTTAATAACCAGTTTTTGAAAGGTTTAGTGTTTGCGATAAACAAATTTCCCCGACTTTTCACTTGAGATAACAGCTAAACACTAACTAATGCTTTGCAATATGAGAACGAAATTCAATTTTAATATTACATTGTACAGTATATCTTTGAGACATTCGCTTAATTTAGTCATTTTTAAACTGTTTGGCAAAAAGTCTTCAAACGTCATTTTTAAACTGCTAAAATTTAAATTATAAACTAAGAAAAGGTAATTTTAAGGACCATTTGTGAAATAATATGTGTAATTAAGACAACTTACGTGATACCTTTTGCCGCGTAATTATGTAGAATTTGGATTAATGAGGAAAAAACAGGAGAAACATTATTGTTGGCTAACTATTATAAAATGTAGTTTGACACAAAATATAATTATTTGATAAAATATGCTAAAGGTGTAAGATAGTACTGAAAATTTTTATTTCATATTTTTACCCAATACTACAAATAGACTTAAAATAATTTTAATATAATGTAAAACAGTTGATAAAACTTAAAATAATGATTGGAAATAAAATATTAATTTAAACATATTCAAAATAGTTAAAACAAAAACTATGGATCAGTTAAACAATGTAAATTAAAAACAGCTTGTATTGAATACACATGTTTATATGCAAATACTTTATAATTCAATTTTACTTTTTATATCTATTCAAATTATGTCTAATTTTGAACATTTTATTCACATTTTATACACAAAAATAAATACAAAATTGATAAAAAATATTGAAGTCTTAAAAATAACATTTGTTGGAGCAAGTTAGTTCCAGAATCTAGATATACAACAAACATAGATATAAATTGTTTGATTACAAAATTATTTATAAAGCTAATTTTTAGTTTATGCATGAATTGACTTTGAAATCCTCATTCCAATGCATTGCAATTAAAACAAATTTACAACAAATCATGACAAATATTTAGTCAATTGTTCTAATTAAACTTCATCAATTTAATTTAAGTTAGTTATTATTTTTTCAATATATAATTAAAATTATCAGCATGGTTAAAATCAAATACTATTAAAATGATTATACGATTAGTAGTAATAATTATACTTTGTTATATATTTTTAATTTCTAAAAATAATCTTTTATCAATTTAGATTTTTATCAATATTTTATGTAATTATCTTAAAATTAATCTGTTTTATCATACATTTAATATTTAAAAAAAAATTATTTTAGTTATTAGTTTACTTTGAAAAAAGCACAACTTTTAACATTTATTTGATTTAAAATAGAAATGCATAAAAAATACATTAAATATAAAACTTAATGTCGATGTAGTAATATATGATTAAAAATGTGCACAAATTGCAAATCAAAGTACATTTGATATATATTTTTAATTAAAACAAACATTCGTTTCGATTACAATCAATGTTGGATTGAGAATGAGTGACGACAACCGACCGCTACTACAAGAAACTACTGTTTCTAATATAGACAACAAATATGAAGCAAATAATTGGCGAACCAAATGGTTAAGGCCGGAAATATTCTTGATCAATTTTTCACTGGTGGCAATATTCCAGGGTGCTATTTTTACGTATTTAATCGGATCGCTGAGTACACTCGAAAAGCGGTTCGCCTTCGAGAGCAAAATCTCCGGATATATACTCATTGCCGACAATGTGAGTCAAGTGATCATTAGTCCGTTGGTCGGCTACCTGGGCAGCAAATACAACCGGCCGCGCATAATGGCCATTGGTGAAATTATATCCGCCATTAGTTGCTTCATATTCGCGTCGCCCTATTTGGTGTACGGGCCGGCACTACACCTATTAAGCGATTTCGATCACTCGAACTCTACCTACGAGTTATGCAAAGCCGACAAAGGCGTTGACGAATGCTATTCGAGTACTGTCTGGCCGGCAGTTATCATCTTTTTGACCGCAAACTTCTTGAATGGTACTGTTTAGCTAAATTTATAGCATGCAACATGTTAAGACATTAATTACAAACCTAGGCATCGGTTGCACTGCTTTCTACACAATTGGCATTCCGTACATCGACGACAACACCAGCAAAAAGAGTTCGCCCATATATCTAAGCGCCAGCTATGCGCTCAGGCTATTCGGCCCTTCACTCGGACTACTCCTTTCTTCCAGATTACTGCACTTCTATGAAAGTCCAAGCAGTGAGCAAGATAGATTTTTAAATCTAATTTAATTAATTATTTCAATAATACGTTTAACCCTTGCATTAGTCTCGCCGAACATTAGTCAGACGGACCCCCGTTGGGTGGGGTGTTGGTGGTTGGGCTTTATTCTGATCGGAATCTTTCAAATCATTTTCTCTATACCTCTCGCCTTCTTTCCGAAGCAAATGTCGAACAAAAAGCTGCATTCAATTCAACGAACGAATAGCAGTAACGCGACGATTAAGAGCAAAGTCACTAATATTTGGAATGCAATTAAAGTGAAATACTTATTGAAACAAATTTTCCTATTATTCCAAAACTAATCAATTTTTGACTGAATTCTAGCGCTTGTATACAAACCCCATATTCGTGTTCCATGTGTTGGGAATAGCGTTCAAACTAATCGGATATTTAGGTTATTATATATTTAAACCGAAATATATTGAATCCCAATACGGAAAGTCGGCTTCGGATGCGAACTTCTGGACCGGTATTATAATCATTCCAACGATGGCTTTCGGGATCATTACTTCGGGGGTTATTATGTCGAAAATCAAACCCAAATCGCAAAACGTCGCGCTCTATGTCTTCGTCATTGAGTTTATCATTAGTTTTTCGCTACTCTTTGGCCAAACACTTCAGTGTCCGACTCATGTGTTTTCGAAATCGCATTTAATTAATCAAAAGTATGTTCAGAACAAAACACAATTAGCTTTTTTACAACTCATAAAACTGCTGATTGCTTACACAGATTCGAATTGTCGAATACATGCAATTTCGACTGTCATTGTACAACCAAAGTATTTCAACCAGTTTGTTCCAATCGCTATAAATTCAATTACTTCAGTCCATGTCATGCCGGCTGTACTCGAGAACTCTTTGACCCAAAAGCCAATAAACGAGTAATTAATTCGCAAAATAAAAACTAAAAGATTAGATAAATTAGTTTATTTTAAAATGTAAAAACATTTCATAAATTAACTAAAATTCATAGACATTCTCGAACTGCAAATGCGATGAATTGAGCGGCGAATTGTCGACCGGATATTGTCCGTCGGATTGCAATCAATTCACGTCTTATATAATTCTATTTTCTATAATCGGAATCGTGAGCTCCACCGGAAAAATCGGCGACACTCTCATCACATTACGGTATTATTGTGCACAGATGATTTTATTTAAATGACAAATTAAGAATGCAATTTAAATTAATAGATGCGTCGACCCTCAGGACAAGAACTTCGCGATAGGAATCACCGGCGCTTTTCTCGCTATATTCGGTATATATTTGAATTAATTAATGAATTAATTTCTGACTCGATTTGTGTGCAATTAAAGCGTTCATTCCGTACCCAATCATATTCGGGGCCATAACGGACAGCGCGTGTCTCATATGGAAGAAGTCTTGCGGCGAAAGCGGCAACTGTTGGATATATGACATCGAGAAGCTGACCCAATACCTGCATAACTCGGCTTTCGCTTTCATGATAGTCGGCACAGGTATGCATCTGCTGGTCGTCCTCTTCGCCAACCGAATCGAAAACATGTTCGAAGACGACGACAATTTGGCCGATACGGCGGCGCTGGCACTGCTCGGCGACGACAGCCACAGCTATATCGAGGATAAAGTTTTTATAGCGAAAGCGCAGTCGAAAACCGCTTTAGAGTAATGCTTTGCAAACATATAGTCATATATTATATAATTCGGTGAATGACTAGACATCTGTGTTCACAAACTCTCAACTGTTTCTCAGCCGTTCTCTCTATCAGACACTCTGTAAACACATTCCTAATCGCTTTCGAACGCATTATTGCCTAATATTTCGCTTTTGTTTGTTTACAAAACTGTTTACAAAATTGGTTTCACTCATCTAAATGTTTTCGCCTTACATAACTTAGTTTGATTCATTTCGAAAACTAACCTTGTTTCAAATTATAATTTATTGCTATGTGAATGTGAATATTTGTATTCAGTCGTCTATTAGAGGAAAAAGTTGAATTAGTTTTTTGAAAATCAATATACAGTAAATTAAAATATTTTGACCTATTTATTTTAGTCAGTCTAATTTGAAAATGTTCGCAAATTAATCATACTAAAATAAAATTTACTTATTTCTAAAAAATGGCAATAAAAATTTATAGTTTTACTGTGATACAAATTAAACATTGTAAATTCTAATAAAACTTACAGTATGTCTATAAACTAAGTTATGATGATTAGAGAAATTTTAATTGCATTTCCAATTCAATTAATTTGAAAGTCATTACGAATTAAATGTTTGTTTTATAACAAATAAGACATAATAACTTATGTTTAACTTAATATAGCATTAACTACGGTAATTTGTACGATGCTCAATTTAGCTACTTGAGCTAATATCAATGATCAAACTTTACTTGCCTGATAACAAGTTCTTTTTATCTCTAGACAGTAAAAAATAAGTATTTTTGTCCTTTTTGTGATAATTATATTATTTTGTATTTAATTTATAACTCAATTCAATCGACAAATACTCGACAATGAGATTGAATGCTATTTTAATAATAGTCTTCAATATATGTCTGAACTGTTGGCCGATATTCTCGACATCGGATTCGTTAAAATTGGTTCAAATAGTGCAAAGACATGGCGACCGAACTCCGACCAACTTCTATACCAACGATCCGTATCAGAACGAGAGCTATTGGCCGGACGGCACCGGAGAGCTCACCCGAAGAGGCAAAACACGAATGTTTGAGTTCGGGCTAACTCTGCGCCACTTCTACGCCCATTATTTGGGTGACTCTCCGCGAGAGGTTAGTGTCAGGAGTTCGGCGCTCACGAGAACTCTGGAAAGCGCCGAATGCTTTATGGCCGGCCTCTACCCACCCGAAGGCTTCTGGATCTGGAATAACGAGACGACAAACGGTACTAATTTGGCGCAACTCTGGCAACCAATTGCTGTGAACACAGTGTCGGCGGCCGACGACGGAATGCTCAGGACTTCAGCCAACTGTCCGAAAGCCGATCAGTTGTGGCGAGAATTCATGCGAACGGAAAAAGTGAAGAATTACTTGAATGAGAAGAAAGAGTTTATTGAGAACTTGAGTTTGAAAACCGGTGACCAATACTGGAGTGTCGAGCCGTCGCCTCTCCGGCCACTCGAGTTCCTATCGACGACTCTTCGCGTCGAACGCGAGAACGGGTTGGAAATGCCTGAGTGGGCCGACAGCCAGACTTTGCAGACATTGAGGGACTTAGAGATTCACGCATTTTATTTCGACTGGAATTCACCGCAAATACAACGCCTGAGAGCAGGCGTTCTCATCGACGAACTGACCAATAATATGCTGATCCGCGCCGACGAGTTGGTCAACAACACCAAAACCAACGGCAAGAAGATCTACGTCTATGAGACGCATGACGTCAATCAAGTGGTTTTGATGCAGGCGTTGGGTGTCTACGAGTCGGCACAAGTGAATCGGACGCCACCGACATATGGCGCGTCACTCGTCTTTGAATTGCATCAAATCGATGAGCAGTTTGTGGTTAAGTTATTGTATTTCAATGACATTCCACTCACATATACTCCGGACGTAACCTATACTCAACTCAAACTACAAAATTGTGATCCGAATACTGACTGCACCCTAAAAAAGTTGATAGAATCGGTCGGTAATGTCATTCCAGAGGACTGGGAGGGCGAGTGTGAACGCATTTCTAGTCGACCCACTAGTACTACTCCGAACTCTCGATCTGTTTCTACGATTGGACACAACTATCAACTGTTTGTCTACATTATAATCGGCTTATTGTTCGGCGTCTTAGGTCTTGTGCTAAAGTTCTGACATACGTTGAGAAATTGGAATTACAGCCTAATTTCACCATGATGACGATGATAATCATAATCTAACCCAGTCAGTGCTTATCGGATATTTTAAATTAACATGATACTCATCAAGGATTGAACATGTAGTTTTCGACCTGGTTTTAATAGGAAAACAAATTTTAGTCATGCTAATTATAAAACGATTTTTTCACACTTGAATTATTAATATTTTGTTTTGCAATATGACTCTATTCTTATACTTTGTAAAAATATTTGTTATCATTTAATATATGAAATCATTAAATATTAAAATGTTAAAAGCATTAAATATGCATGTCGTTAAAAAATCAATTGCTATATATTAAATCATCAAGACAATATCAACTAGGTGTAGTGGCACAGGCGCCACTGTACCATGCAAATTCCTACTACGGTACTTATATACATAGAAAGTGGCGCCGGTGCTTTGATTATAAAGATAAAAATTACAATTTAAATATACTAATATAGTCTAATGAGTAAGTTGAAATATTTAGTTTTACATTGTCATAAATTAATATTTAGTATGTTTTCCAAAAATCTAGTGATAGTAAGGAGTATTTTTAATTTTACAATAAAAAAGTTCTAGAAAATACTAAAAGTGCAGGTTCGTTTTGCCAATGTCAATTTTTATCAGTATTTCGTATTCCAATTTGATTTCTTAAAAATGACAGCAAATATGATTCAATGTACTTCAAATCACCTTTGCAATTTTCTCCGTCCGTTGCTGACTCTTGACACTTTTTAGAAATAGATTACCTGTCGGTCGCTTACCAACTCAATTATTTTAAAACCCATAATTGTGTTCGAAAGTAAAATTGAATTTCATAAACATTTTTAATTAGTAATTAAAGATTTAAATCTGAATTATTTTTGTTAATCATTGCGAAATGAGTGGAAGCGCTGGAATTACTTTATTGCCGATAGAATTGCTCCTGATTATTTTCCGTTTCGTTGATTTCAAAACGCAATTGAGACTAAAGAGTGTTTGCAAACAATGGCATCAATTGGTTGGTTCGCTGTTTGAAGAGCCGAAGTGTTTACTCATTCACGACACGAATCGAGCGGTTCAGGAGAAGTGCGGAAACTTCAGCCTATTTGGTATTCGGAAGTACAACAAAATAACGACAATTACTCTAAATATCTTTAAATCGTTTAATTCGCTTAATTCAAGTTATTTTATTCCGAAAATTATCTCGAATTTTACGAAACTCCGAGTAATCTATGTATGTCTCTTAAATGGGATTAAATTTCAAAGCAATGTTTTGGATCTGATAACCAGTTCTTGCGAATCGGACCTAAAACATGTGTCAATTATTGGCCGAAAGACGCTTTATGTCCGAAACGCCGAAATCAATAGGTTTTGCCAAAAGTTTCCGAATTTAAAGATATTTCAGTTCGAAGCGAAAGACCTGAAAGTAAAAGAGAGTGGCATTGGATTGCTATTTCATCTGTTGGCCAAACTCGAAGTGTTTATCGTAATGGACACTATCCACAGCTATGAGCGACATATTAACGTCGAAGAGTCGGCGAACAACGGCTTATACTTCGATAACATGAGTGCATCGATTCGTGTGCTGAAGGTTTCCGGCAGTCTATTGGACTTTAACGGCACTCAAGTGATGCGCCGAAACAATCTGAAACACCTCAAGAATCTACACATTTGCGACTTCGACTGCCTCTCGACTCTACAACTAATTGGCGACAATTTCGCAAACCTTAGGAGTCTAACGCTCTCCAACTCATTCGGTCTGTCGAGCGAAGCCGACGGCGAGTCGTTGATGAATAGCATCACAAATCTGAATAAACTACAGAAATTGCATTTGTTTATCGAAACCGAAAAACGCATTTTGACGTTCGAGTCGCTCAGGAGTCTGGAGAAGTGCAAAGACTTGACGACACTTCAGATCGAGTCGACGCTCCTGAACGCCGTCTGCATTGAGTCGATCTGTCGGTTCGCACCACAGCTCACGAAATTGGATTTGACTTATATTCTGTTCGAACAGAACTCCGATCTCTGCATCGCTTCCATCGCAGGTCTCAATCATTTGCAATGCCTTAAGCTCTCGGCTTCTCCAGAACTCAGCGATGTGTCCGTAGCCCGTATTGTGCACTCGTGCCGGCGCTTGCAATACCTGGATCTCTCGCGTTCTGAACTCATAACTGACGATACATTCCTCGCGTGTGTGGAATCGGCGCAACAGAATCGCCACAAAAGTCTAACCGTTTTCTTCAGTCATCGCAATAAAAATACAATTCAATCGCTTTATTGCTCGAGTTTTAGTCAATCGATTCCAAATAATCTTTCTGTTAAATATCGGAGCGTTAGGTATCTTTAAAGCGTTAATTTGCATTATTTAAGCTGTAGCTTTTTAACCTTTTTGTTACATAACTTTGTGAAATCATCTTTTAAATTTTGAAATTTTTATTTTATTTTATTACAAATACTGTAGTCTTAAATTGATTCGTTTAATAAAATTTTAGTTACGTCAAAACAATCTGTTTTAAAATTTAGGATATTTTTATAGAAAATTAATTATTGCATGTTAATTATAATTTATAAATACAAATATCTTCAAATGAATTAACCGCTTATATCAATATCTTTGTTTTTAACTGGGAATGGAATGTGATCGCCTTGAATGATCCAGATTGAATCGATCACCTCGTCGTTCTATCAAAGCAATTTAAGCAATTCAATAAACGATATTAGCGCTATTAGCTAAATCGAAATAATTGTGAATAAAAATGACACTGTGTAAACCTTGTCGACATCAATCTGTTCCAAATAGATATGCGTTTCGTTCAGAATTGTGAATCGGGTGTAACCGTACGCTGAAGATCGATATGCAGTCCAAAGCGCCGGATCTTCACTAAATCCTTCAGTTCCCGATTCCATTCCCTATTTATTTGAGTTACATGGTAAAACAAACTAAATTTAAATTTTGAGTGACAAGCGCAAACCTAATGGAACTTACCCCGGCCCCCGATATAATATGTACGGTTGCTCTCGGGTTTACGTAAGCGTTTTTGTACATTGAATTCACAAACGCCTGAAAAGAAATAAAACAATAAAATTAAACATGATTAATTTAAATAAAAATACAAAATAAATGCTATTACCGGTAATTAAATATGGCTAAACTAACCGTTTGATTATAGACGGGATACATGCGCTCGTAGTAGTGCTGGTGACCCCAAAACGCTAAGTCAACGCCGAATTCATACAAAATGTGGTCGATATCTGATAAACTGCCGGCGACTCCATTGCCTTCCTTTAGATTAAAGCACATTTCAAAAGTCTTATTAAAGTACAAAGCTAATTTAAAAACTAACTCTTGTTAAAACGTTTAAGCCATTGGCACATTCGGCGCTCGATGTGCAGTAGAGCGGTCGGTGCCCGTACACGATAATCCAGGGATGTCTGACCCGATTCTCCGGTTTATTCGCTTCCCTCAACACCTGTCGGAGCCATACGTTCTGTTTATGAGAGGCCTCTAAATCACTCATTTCTGACTGGAAGTAGACTTCAGTCGATATGCCGACGAAGAGCGCCGGACCTAATGTGAACGTATAGTGACTGTTGTCGGCCGAGTCGGGCATTTTGAAACGGGTCTCATAACTCGTTCCGTAATCACTGTGTTTACAACGTTTTATATAATTATCAAATTTTAAGTTAAACATATGTACTAAAACTACCTTGGACATTTAGTACCGTAACACATGTATTCATGATTGCCCGGCACTACCATATATGGAATTCTTGCTGAAAATCCATTTCAATATTAGTCACTAATTTGGTATTTAATTCACAATTTGACTAAACCTGCAAACGGTTCGATAGTTCTCATGTAGTCGTCGCCTATTAGGCCCTTATACTAGTTTTAACAAATTATCAATTAGCTATTTAAACAATTAAATGATATATTTAGTCCTTACTGCAAATAAATTGTAAGAAATATCACCTTGATTAAAGAAAATATATTAATTTTATCAATAATGAATAGCTACCGTCTTATCCCGCATATAAAGACCGGTCGTTATACGTCGTTTCGGAAAAAGGTGGTCTTTATTCCCGGATATAAAG